>LQRL01148906.1:6724-18784 GCA_001703475.1 Hydroides elegans | reverse complement strand
AGAGACTTGGTTATAGGCTCAAATGAAAGGTCTTGGTCCGTAGATGTGCCTTTTAACCATTTCGGTCAAAAACACCCGACCGGAAGTTGTCAAATTGGCCAAAAATAGCGGTTTTCATAGGAAATATATTTTAAATCTACAAAAACCCATACCCCTTCGAGTTTGGGGGCGGTTGGGGCCTGTTCGTGTTTCACAAATACTTCCTTGTTTCAAAACATGAGCATTTCAAAATATTCAAAACCTCTTCGAATTCTGGCATACCACTATCCTCAAGCTCATCTTAAAGATTGACCACATTTTTCAATGTGGCCTTTTCGTGTTTCACAAATACTTCCTTGTTGTTCAATAGTCTACCGGTGATTCGTCTATTCGTTTGTTGTTCGCTCAGCGGCTCTAATTAGGCCCCAAAGTTCGGGCCTATAGAATTTTCCGTCCGTCTGTCCGTCTGTCATCGCTTTCTTGTACGGGCCAGAACTTTTAAACGGAAGGTCATAGAGACTTGGTTATAGGCTCATATGAAAGTTCTCCTCGTGAAGATGTTTCTTTTGATAATTTCGGCCACCGGAAATAGCTGAATTTTTCAAAATGGGCTTGAACTTTTGAACGGAAGGTCATAGAGACTTGGCTATATGCTCAAGTGAAAGATCTTGATGTGTAGATGTGCCGTTCGACAGTTTCGGCCAGATTTGGCCATCGGAAGTTGGCTGAATTTGGCCAAAATGTCCAAAAATAGTTTTACTAAATATTAGCTTATACGGGCTAGAACATTTGAACGTAAGGTAATAGCGACTTAGTTATAGGTTCAAATGAAAGGTCTTGATGTGTAGATATGTCTTTTGACAGTTTTGTCCACTGGAAAAATGATTTAATTTGGCCAAAATACTCAAAAGTTGTGATTTTTCGAAACATCATATACGAAATATTCAATACCCATTCGAATCGGGTTTGCGGTTGGGGCCTTTTTCGTGTTTAACAAATGCTTTCTTGTTCTTATATCGTGCATCCTTGAATAGAACACCGACTTTTCAACAAATTCATACGGTCTGATGACATCAGTTAATTTATATTTTGGTATATTCTTATTATATGGCATTGATTACCTTAACCAACACTGCAGGTAATGGTCGTGTTACAACAAATTTGATTATATGTATAAGTGCAATCGCCAAAAAATGTCAATCATGAAAATAATGAAAATATTCGTCTTCTTATTGAAGACAACTAATCAGTGCATATAACCAACGATTATATTCTATTTCGTTTAAACAGACGGGCCAAATCAGTCCTCAGTTGGCGCTTCGTGTATTGCTACAGTTTGACAAATGTATCAATAATGCACTTGCCACGCGTGTAAAGAATCGACAGTCCTTTAAAGTAAGTAATGGAAAATATGAATTCAACACTAAATTAACCTGACGTTTGTGAAATTTATGATGCTTACACAATGGTAGGGTTGTATGTATATATTTGAGCGGAATAAGTTTATATAAATTGGAAGCAGGTTCATATATTTAAAATGAAAAAGTTGTAATGAGAGTAAACAGATATTAAATGTAAATTTCATTCCAATACAATATACCACTTTGTCACAAGGTTTTCTTGTGTGAACAGTGAATTGTATTATGGATTTCGTTTCAGGGAAAACTAAACACATACCGTTTTTGTGATAATGTGTGGACGTTTGTTTTGGAAAACGTGGAGTTCAAAGATGGTCAGGCAGAACCAGTTCAGGTCGACAAAGTAAAGATAGTCGCGTGCGATGGTCGAGGTAGGACTCTGTTTCAGCTCATATATAAAAAAGAACTTGATGACGAGTGACTATTTATCCATTTATGAAATACCATGTTACCCATATTTTTAATAAAGTTTTATTGTTACTTATCTTTACTAATATGTAAGGAGTAACTTTATTATCAGCCAAATTAAAGCGGAATTAAACTGCACCATATATGAAATTTAAGTTTGTCATTAAATTACAAGTAAGTAAAAAGAAATTTTGAATAAGCAGTAAAGATAAGGATATCGAATTAACTCTCAATCGTATGGGATTTTTCAATTAATTGTTGTACCATACTATTTTACCTATTCATGTTTTGTATGTTAGCATCAGCTCAGAGCTGATATGATGAGATGTAAAAAAAATCGCCAACAATAAAGCATATGGAAGGAGAGTGTGAGAGAAAGACTGCCATGTTATACTGCATTTTCATTCTGCATATCTGGATATGTTGCGGAATGTCCTGGAGCTTGTTTGTCAAAGTTGACTGTATAAGCATTATAAATGCTCTGTTATGCCTTTGACCAGTATTTTGCTGCTATGGTAGTTTGAGAATGTGTAAACGCAAGTACCGTCGGTGTTTTAGAGCTGTTGGTTATCAAAGAGGTGATTTGAAGCGTGTGGAAAATCTCGGTGGGGTTTTCGGCCATTATTAATGGATAATGCGTTTTAATTTCATATTTAAAGAACTTTTATATTTATTTTAACTTTTATATATATTATAGTTGCAACTAAGGAGATATTTTTCAAGCAGAATCAAGTGTATGATTTTAAGTAGCAAATACTGAATTGTATCCAACTTTCAGTTTCAAATTCTCAAGATACATGGGTTCAAGATCATTATTTTTATCACGTTTATGATAAAACAGCTAAAAATAAACTGTGGATGTAATTTTATTTGAATTGAATATTAAGCTTTTTGTGTGAGTGTTATTTTTGATAATGGTACGTCCTAAAGAGCTTAGTTTGTGTTTATGTGAAAAATATACATTAAGTTTTATTACTTGGGAAAAAAGATTATGTTTGAAGCGAGTTTAAACTAGAAATATAATTGAACGACTTTCTGTTTTGGCAAGACTGTTAATTGGAAAGGAAACTGTGTGAATCATTATATTTTTCCGCTAAGGTTATGTTAAATTATAAACATATAATGTATTACCATGACTATGAAAATAGAATTGATAGAATAATTGAATGTCAAATAAATGTTTAAGTAAGATTAAAGTGTTTGGACTTTTATTTGAAAAACCTAACCGGCAATTTTTAAAGTTTCCCTATGACTACATGTCTTTCATTTTCAGTAAAATATATACACCAAAAACGCGTTTATTTTAAGCCCATTAACTCTGCACTCTCTGCACAATTTTTCAAAACTACCGACCAGTGTCGAACATAGCATTTGTATCTTAACTCGTAGAAAAAATAGTGGCTACCCGTATTCATGGGCATATTGACACTAACAAAAAATTCCAATCTGCGTTCCGGAAATATCACTCAACCGAGTCGGCGCTATTAAGGGTTCAAAATGATATCAATATGGCATTAGAAAACAAGACACTTTGTGCTTTAGTTTTATTAATCCTCAGTTCTGCTTTTGATACCTTTAACCATGTTCGCCTTCTCTCGCACCTATCAGCACGTTATGGCATCTCAGGAACTGCACTTCCATGGATACAATCCTACCTGTCCGATCGCAACTGGTATCTGTGAATAGATATATGTCATCCAGCGTCATATGTCATCCAACGCGCCTTTATTGACAGGCATACCACAAGGGAGTATGCTGGGACCGATTAATAATAATAATAATAATTTTTAATTATATAGCCCCTATTCAATGTTTGATCAAAGAGCTGAACATTAACAATATTATAACATTTAATATGCATTGTATAATGTATACTACAACGGTATTGATGCAATTTATACACTGATATAATACTTCAATTTAAATGACTAGATAAAACGTTCAGTCACCGCCGATTCTGTTTACTATGTACATGTCTCCGATTGGCGACTTGCTACGTGAGCATGGAATATCCCACCATTTTCTAAACTCAAATATATGTGTTTTTCAACGTTCACGACTCGAAAAACGCGATCTACGCGAACAATGTGTGCGAAGCGTCAAAACGTGGATGTTTATGAATGATCTAAAGCTCAATGATGAGAAAACAGAAGTTATTCTTATAGGTTCAAAGCATTTTAGGTCAAAATTGTCTGATTTCGGAATAACAGTAGGTGATAACAAAGTGTGCAGCGTATCATCAGTGCAAAATCTAGGGGTCCTATTCTACCAAACATTATTTATGGAACAGTATGTGTTGAAAAAAGTGCCAAATAGCAATATTGAATCCTAGATCAATAGCAGGAATGCGAAAGTATATGGACGAGGACGTTGCCCGAACATCAGTTCAAGCCATGGTTGTATCGAAACTTGACTATGCGAATGGTTTCCTGTATGGTTTTAACAAGGGCCTGATACGAAAACTCCAGCTTGTCCAGAATACAGCGGCAAGACTCATATCTAGGATACCACGCCAAGCACATATTGCTCCTGTTCTTAAATATTTGCATTGGCTGCCTATTGAAGCACGAGTTATATCCAAATTTCTAGTAATTTGTTTTAAATGTTTGAATAATACTGGTCCGCAATAATAAACTAATATTTTGAAACCGTATACGCCTTCACGTGCGTCATACCTAAGTGTAAATCGCAATTTGGTGAGCGCGCATTTGAAGCTTCTGCACAAAAGTATGCAACATGCTAACAATGCACTTTTAGAAAGCTGGTTGAGTATAACAGTTTAGAAAAGTTCTCAAAACGCATTTATTTACTTAGTGTTTACCCTGTATAATTTTTCTATAAATCAAATGTGTTAGTTGTGTACATGGTTATGTTCATGGTTTGCATGTGCTCGCTTTGAAATTTAAGTATTAAAAGCGCTCTATAAGAAATATGTAATAATAGTAAAAAAAGTGTAAATTAGCGGTTGATGATCTTATTTTGGGTCAGAAATGCAATATATCTTATTACATGTACATTATATGTTATTTTCGGAGCATAGTCACCCACCTTCTTTGGCATAGGGGTTATTGCTATTGGAAATGAATAAAATATGCAAGAAAATGTATTATTTTAGGTTTGAAATTAAAGCGCACAGTTTATTTACGATTGTTAAAAAAAATGAAATTCCCTTTCATGATTTCAAACCTGCATAAGTGATATATTGAAAATTTTATAATAGCTCTTTGAGGTTAGATAACTATATTTTATATGAGATCCATTAAGACAATTCCAAATCGAAACATTCAACTGGAATTTTAGAAAATACTGATAAATAGTATAACAATATTTTTGAAAAAAAAAAAAAATAAAATATATAATGGAATTGATTCAACAAGAAACATACAACAAAACTGGATGATTAACCTTGCTAAACTACATGTATCTGTTCTGTAAAAAAAATCGACCTTAAAATGTTTATTTAAACTAATGAAAGCAGGGTTTGGACATAGTGACAAATCAATACTATTACATAGCAACCATATTAACATTCATTAAATAATGTTAATAATATGATTGTGATTTCGTCAACTTTGTAGTGGTATGGCGTTTTGTGATTTTTGATTTTGACCCCTAGCTGCTTGAGGTGATTAATTTAGATAACAAATGTTATTATTGGTATGACAATTTCAGAAACTAATAACAATATATTTTTACTTTAATAAAATTGATTGTTAATGTTGGAATATATTCTCACAAAAATCAAAGAAAATTCATAAAACAATATCAGCAATTTTTGACACTCAGTATATAAGTATCACATACAATCACATATAAGTATCACCACAATATAAGAAATAAGCGCTACTCCAAAACAAAAACCAAAACAAAAGACAAACACGGCTGAAAACCTATAATATATAATTTTCTTCAGCGCTTTTGAGTCCATAGAAAAGCGCTGTACATGAATCAAATCATAGAATGCACATTTAAAATATTCTGTTTCAGTTTTTCTAAAAACATTGTTCGATACAATTGTCGTGATAGATGATGGAATTTCATTCCATATCTGGGGTGCCGCTGTAGAAAAAACTCGATTACCCAGAGTTTTTTGGTTAACTCTTGGTGCTAAAATAAAAAAGTTACAACTGAGTTGGTCGATGATCGAAGGTTTCGTCTGGAAACAAAATGCATAGATTGTAAATATATAGGAGATGTCCAATTTTGTACCGCAATTTTGTATTTTTTTTTATATGCCACCGAACGAAGTCTGTTCAGAAACGACTTAACATACTCAATTTTGGGTGTTAATGAAACCAAACGTGCCACCGCGTTTTGAATTTGTCGAAGCTTTGCGATGTCGTTTTGTGGAAGGTTAATAGCATCCGTATTGCGGCAGCTTCGTTCACGAACAGCCGGATATCCATGCCCTTCGTATATGAAACCGGTACACTTTAACTACGTAGGAATTATGAATCGCATTTCCGACTGTGTATCTAGATTTTTTACCACATCCATCCACTTAATCGCCTCTTCACCGGTTTTTTACTCTACATTTCGGCATACCGTTCAGATGTGGCTCGATACCAAGCACAATCAATAAGGATTTTGAATCATTGAGACCCAATTTATTCGCAAACATATAGCTAACCTTTTGCTCTATTGTGTTTTTCAACGTATTAAAGACATTCTGAATGTTCTCTATCGATCTCGCATTCATCGATTTCCAAAATAGCGTTTTCGTCAGCGTACCCATGGTAGCCGTATTTGGATTTTCGCAACATGGACCCTCATAGATCGACATATTTCTTATAGAGCGTGTATCTCATTTCAATTCATAGACCGTGTCATCGAGCATTGATATATTGTGTAGCCTGGCCTCATCTATGATAACTTTTTGCGCTCAATCGTGTAGATGAATAGAACCTGCTGGTGACGCGTGGCCCGATACCCTGAATATTACTCAGCCGCACAGCGACAATATTGTGGTCGATCGTATCAAAGGCCGAGCCTTTCAGAGGTCGATCAATCGGACATGACCATCCTCACAGCATGAAAATTGTCCATTGCCACTAGGAGATTGTTAAATGTGACATTGTGTCCTAGTCAGTCGCCTTCGTTTTCGTCTTTCGGAGTTTCTGCTAAAGGCACCGCAAGTCCCTTAGATACACTTTGAGCGTTAATAGCTCTAAAACGGCAAATGCAATGTAAATTATTTTTAGCATTGCAAATTGTAGACAAAAAAGAAGGTTGAATTACAAAATATTGAATTATGATATTTATTTGTGTAAAAGATATCAAATAAAAACGATTTTCGCGATATTTTTCCTCATTTCCATGCAAGGATCGTAAGGTGTCTTTGAAAATCAACAAGTTCCTTTGTCTTTGAATAGTAGAATTCTATTGATCGGTTTTGTACTTTGTCCTTGGATAGTAGAATTCTATGAATTGGCAATGTGTTGGAGTCAGCAGGGTGTCGCTTCTTAACGGTTGAGTGATTATACCAATAGAAACTATAACATCTAAAATATGAGAGGTCAAACGGAGGACAAACCATTAAAAAGATCATTTGAATGGGGAGAGGGATTTTACATGAATAATCAGGTGAATTCCATAAAAAATATATTTGTCTTGAGGTTTTTATTATACGAGATTAAATTTAGTAAGAAACACATATACATTGTATAACTATATGTACCGTCAAAAAAGTCGTTTATCTATGCGATTGATGGGTCATGTTTACTGAAGTGAATATCAGGACCAATATTCTCCACTCTGCTTAATCTAACCCTTATCAATAAAACCAATGTAAAGGAGTTGGCAACATCTAAATCTAATGTTAATGTCAGAGTGGAAAATATGGGTCCTGTTCGCAATTAATGTATGACTGAAAGTTGTCAATCACTCAATGAGTAAACGCTCAAGGGCTATTGACAGTATTGTTTTAAACACCGTATTAAGCACTAAGGTGACACTCATTTATGATGCGAAACATCTTGTACAGGAAGCCGAATGTATTTTTTAGATAATGTATTCATATTTTATTTGATATGACATCTAGAAAAAAATCGTGTTAAAATTACCGACCCAAATTTTACGATATTCGATATTTGTATGAATATTGTGTAACATGTAGTAAAAAAAACAGCATAAAAATATAACATCTATGTATCGCAAAGTTTCAACAATTCTACATATTATGTCATGACAGTTGGTTGATGTGTTTATAGCAAAACCGGTTATAAATCTGCAACTCATAATCTGTACCTTTTTTACCCTCCCCCTTAAATTTATAGAATGCAGTCTAATGGTTTACCCTACCAGTCAATAGAATATAGTCTAGACACATCCAGGGGTCCTTACACCAAGCGAACATTTTCAAAATTCTGCAGCTTTTCGAGGCCATATCTATAGCAAATCCTACTACTATAAGACTCATCGTCCTATTGCTAACCGGATCATGTTTATCCAAAAGTGTTCAGAGAGTCGTGTGGTATTGTATTACCAGGCGGCGATGTTATTGCATAATTCACTTTCTTGTAGATCGGAGTGGACCGCAGCGATGATGAAATCCTTAAAAGACCTCCTCGATATTAGTTTGTATCATTATCCTTTGCGCAAACAGATTGAAACAGATCATAAGCTGATCAGATATGGTGTCGTCCGCTTGGACGTTTAAACGAGTTTTGTGTCCTGTCGTGTAATAACAAGATCTAAAGTGTGACCCGCAATTTGGATTTAGCCGCTTACGTTAACTTCGAACCTAAAATGGGCCAATATTTGCGTAGATCTAAGTTCTGTGTCTTGTTTTCCCGTAGAAAAACTATTTTGTCTCCAAATAGGGAATTGAATCCAGAAGGTGGCCTGTAGGCAGCCACATAGTAAATGACTGAATGTGCAATGTTTAATACACACTGCATGTATTATGTGTCATTATCCATGGATTCCACCTTTTCGGAGCACTTAATATCACTCGTGTAAAGAAGGTCTACGCCACCACCTCTGGCTTGTGTTCGATCCAAATGACACCAAATACCTAAATTATGTAGGGTCAGTTCACGCGGGAAGCGACAAGGCGCGGCAAGCGGCAATACACTAGCGACAAGAGCATATAAAGAAATATAAGTACGTTGCCGCGTATGTATAGCTTCCAGTGTGAATAGGTCCATAGGCGTAAGCGAGAAAAATGCAAACGCGTTTACGAAATTGATTTCGTAAATATTAAAGACTAATAAAGATAAAATACACGAAATGGAAAGGGTGGTATATACTATTGATCGATACTTAGCATACGAAGAAAAACACGAAAAATACGAATTTTGGCATGGAGGGTAAGAACATTTAAGAACATATAGTACTGTTAATGATAAAATATTCTTGAGTACAATAAAAACATTTCGTTAGTGTGTTATCTAGTTTCGAATAAGGCCATTTTATTTTCACATGAACAAAAACATATTATGAAAATACAAATAAAATTATTTTAAATGTAAAAAATCTAAATTTCATATTTAGACTAATAAGGTGGAAATAAAACAGCTTTAGCCCTCTAAGCAAAAAAAAAACGGTTCTTAAGATTGCAAAAATATTTAAACAAATAAAACAGCGTGATTTCATTCTTCTTGAGCATTATGTTCAACAGTGTACGACTTGGCTGGCTCAAGAGATTATGATGTGATTTCCTTCAATAAAATCCGAATGATCTCACGAGGCTGTTTTTACAATATCTCCTGCTGTTACTATTTACCGAAAATATTTCTTAATTACTGAACACCTTATAGAAATAGTTAATTATTCGAGAATTATATAATAGCTTCAACAGAAATCCTGAAATTAAAACCGAAATGTGACAGCAACAAAGTAGAATACTGCCGACAGTAATAGAACATTGATATGAAAAACGTTTTTTTCTTCAAAAGATATCGTTTAGATTCTCATTAGGGTTGAGTGTATGTGAACGACATGTTTTATGGAAGATTTTACAATATTAATCCAGTATTATCACAACTCAAAATATTGTATTTTTTGTGTATTTGTATGAAATGCTAAAAAAACAAGGCGTTTGCCTTTATTACTTAGTGAGAATGCCACAAGAAATAAAGTTTCCAAAACAAGAAAATATTTGATAAAGGACATTGCTGATATATAAGACACAATGGCCTAGATTCGTTAAACACATTTTCTATTTAAAGTCCATTAACCATTAAATCAAACATTACTTAACCGAAGTTGCATTGTCATTAGTTGTAAATTTCTAAGAAATTAAAATTTTACTCTACTAGTTATCACTCAATATTTTGAAAAATTATAAAAAATTAAAAAAAATTAAAAAAAAAATATATATAATCAAGCAAGATTTATCAAATCACTTGGTCATTTGGCCCGCCCCAAATCTCTTGACATTTACTCAGGTATTAATTATTGTGTCTTTTCTTTAATATTAGAAAAATGTGAGCTTTCAATTATAATTGTTCCTTCTCATGATTCCTTTAGTAGATTAAACTTATGTTGGTAGACAATTCTAAATGGTTTCGTCTTGCGTTATATATTATTGGGTTTGATATGATTGTTTTGAGAATATAACGCATTGACCTTTTAGCATTTATTCAAAAAAATAAAATTTATTAGAGAAATAGAAGTTTGAAACTTAGATAACAATTTAGTGCATGCACTTTTTACACGCTTTTATTTATCATTTATAAGTAATATTTAATGGTTAGAAAAAGTCAACAAAGGTTTGGATTTCTATCTGCTCGAGCAATAATCGAAGCATTATAGCAGAATGATGAATGGTTATGCTTTGCATCCTTTATATGCACCCACTTAAGCGTACAGGCGTGCGAGGGTGGACAAAAATGAATTTAAGCGTGCACGGAGTAATCAGCGTGCGGGCTTGGAGTGTTAAGCATGCGGGCGTGTAGTGGCAAAGTTATAAAGCGCGTTAACTGTACATCAAGAAGACTATGGATTCCAAGCACCTATGGCAGTTGGATACATTTCTTTGCAAACAAAAATAAAATGCATCCTTAATAAGAATTTATTATTGTCATGCTAAGTCATCTATACATTCGTATAAGTCATGTAGGTTTAACGCAAATAATATATTCATGTATCAAGCCTTTGCCGTTGATTAGTGATTTAATTTCAAATAACATATAAATTTTAAATAAATGGAATCTAGACAAGCAAAGTATAAGAAGAAAGAAATTTTGGGTATTTTAACAACTTAACATGATCTTAATAGAAGAACATTACATGGTCATTTACATTTAAGATTAACTAATTAAAAGTATTTGATGAAAAAAAAAACGGCTTAAACAAATAACATGTTCGAAAAATAACAATATTTCATTCAATCCCAATTTTGTTCCGTATTTTAGTAAACTTTGTCTATCCATATATATATTATTTTTAAGTCAGATTTTAAAATTAATTAATGAAAAATATAAATTGATGTCACTCAAATTCTTCAAGCTACAAGCAAACCTTTGAATGGTTATTGATAGATAGTATGAAAGAAACACCTTTTGAGAAAAAGTTCATGAGGCTCTCTCAAATGATTTAGTCTTTAATGATATTTGCTTTATAAAATGAATAATATTCCATGAAATAATTATAAAATATCTCTGTGAAGGATGGTGCATATTCCTATAGGATAGTTACGATTATATAAAACAAACTATTACAAAAAATATATAATTTAAGTCAATCATAAATATTTGTCTTAACCTGCATGTAAATCGATCTCAAGTTCATAGAATTCTGTGTATAATTAGTTTATAACTAAATCCTGTTTATTATAAGTTCAATAATCAAATGAGTTTATAATTAAATCAAACGATAGCAAAATGATAAATGAAATGCTTTGTTGAAATAAGATACATAAAATCGGGTTCATGTTTGAGAAAATATTCCTGTAATTTGTGTTTCAAATAAATTGTCATCGGTTATTCAAAGATTTGTTTCCACCTCTGATATGGATAAGATATGGTCATAAAAGACATCAAGAATTCTGAAACAATGGTATCGCAAAAATTGTCATATATGAGCAATCATTCGTTTTCTCTTACAAAAAGAGCATTGCTATAACCTTAATTTTCAACAGACACAATGCTATTTAATATGATATTTAAAAAGCCATGTTAAAAAGGGAGTTGCTTATGACATAGGGATAACAACCCTCTAACAAGCCTTCTCACCTTCTCGCCGCCAAAGAGTTTCCAAGGAGCTGCAGCCATGTGTTTCTCACCTGGAAATTGCCATGAGTTACTCAAAG
>LQRL01148899.1:0-16050 GCA_001703475.1 Hydroides elegans | reverse complement strand
GATGTTCCAAACACGCAGGGTACCGTCTCGACTACCTGTAATAGTAATAATTTGGGAGAGTTAGTGAGTGTCGTTCCAGTTGGATGAGCATGCGGGTGGCTGCGGGTGTCATCAAGAGGTGGTGAACGGGCATGTGCAGGGCGAAGGTGGTTATGGGCCGACCAAGAAGGATGTTCCAGACTCGAAGGGTACCGTCACGGCTTCCTTTAGATAGAATAAACATGTCATATATATGTTGAAACAGGGTCTGTAACAGTTTTAAATGTGGAGGCAGAGAATGGGGGAGTTTGGGTGGCGTTCGAGTTGAATGAGCATGCGTATGATGAAAAACACTTGAACTGATCCTAATTTGTGTTGTTGCAGAAAATGATTAATTCGCAAATTATTTCATAATTACATAATTTCTATGTTTTGATTATAGAACTACGCATCTCATGCATGTATATTTCATATAATTTCATATCCTGTGTAAGAAACTAAAATTATTTAAATTCAAACGGGCCACTATGACAGATATGTCCTTTTTGTTAAAATTATACCTGAGATGGCCGTGCTCGAATCCCTAGTCACCTTAAGGCACGTCACGCGGTCCGAATGCCCAGTCAGATAATGTTCCACCGCCCCAGTTTCCAGACCCCACACAAGCACTCGTTGGTCGTATGAACCAGAAATCACGTGACGATTG
The DNA here is from genome assembly GCA_001703475.1 of Hydroides elegans. Lineage (NCBI taxonomy): Eukaryota > Metazoa > Annelida > Polychaeta > Sabellida > Serpulidae > Hydroides > Hydroides elegans. The sequence continues at coordinate 15,365 of LQRL01148899.1, read as the reverse complement.
CGTTCGGTGATGACGCCGCAGGTGACGGTCAGGGTGTGTTCGACCAACACCTTAAACAGGACGAACATGAAATGAGATTAGATAATAACATTAAAGAAAACTACCGAATATGGTCAAACACTTACAAACGCAGGTATATTATACGTATATACTGCTCGACCACCATCTTAACGAAAATTAAGAGCATGAACCAAATTGAAAAAAAATAATAATAATGCTGACTAGGATCAAACACCAATAAATGCAGGTGATACTAGTCGTTATCTTTAATAGGATATCTTAAATGGACAGAATGTAAAGCTGTCTAAACAAATGAATATATCAGAGATGGAAGAAATAACTCAGGATTGCATGAAACCTCATCATGATCTCATGCTGACCTAATATTTACTCACATGAGCTCAGACGGAGGTAATGATGAGGTAACCTTTCTTATTCAGTCAGATACCACATGACAAGACAAAATAGCCGATAGTACGACTTGCCTGAAAAGACCCTTGAGCTTACCTGTGTCAATTTAGCCGTGCTGGTTTCCCAGACTTTGAGCGAGCAGTCGGCCGACCCCGTCACGATATAACTCGAGTCTGGCGAGAACTCGACGCACGTGATGTTGTCCACGTGGTGAATCTCGTCGCCCACGAGAGTGCCGTCTTCCATGCGCCATAGTTGTAAGCTGCATAGGAATTAAGAGCTTATTGTTAAAGCAAAGATTTCTTGAAAACATATATAGAGTAAAAATATGACCTATGGTTCATGCTTGTCTCATCATTTGGTAAGCTATGTGCGTTGCTTACATGTTTCTTGAATTCAAAACGTTGTCGCATGCAAAACAACTACGTCAACCAAATATCACCCAAACTTGACATCTCACATACTCAGTATAGCCCGGTCGACTAATCACATGTCTCATAGCTATCACATGTCAACAACAGAGCATAATCTTACTCAACTCTAAAACAATAGTTGGCATTTGTTTACTCAAGAATCCCTTAATTATACTCAAATATCTCATGCGTACTCTGTCGACCTGTATATGCCATAGGCGACGTCATCGTAATTGATCCCAATACAGCCAGGGTCAATGATTATTGTATACATACTCGGTATTTCCAGGTCCACTTATAGCATATTTCATCGACGGCGTCACGGCCAGCAGCGCGGCATTAGTGTCACACGTGAGCAACAGGACGCCATCTTGCGCTTGCCACACATGCGTACTTCCGTCTTCCTCTGCACTCAGCACTTGAAAGTTGTCGAGCGAGTGCACCATGGCAACGACGTGCATTATCGTGCTACGGTGACCCTGTTAGAATTTAAAAGTATGTTGGTTTATTGAGATGGATTTTATATCATTAGATGGTACCTCACTATAGAGCGGATTATTTTAGATGGCAAAACTGTATAACTGATGGTACGTTGCAGCAAAACCCAAACCAAAATAAAAGGTCAAATATGTAAATGTATAACATGATGTTTTTTACCTTATTACAATGCAATATGTTTAGAGTACTACTCAATATACTATGATCAAGCATGATTTAAAAGAGCAAGTTATTATAAATAAAATTAAATAATAAAAGGAACAAGGAACAAGCAGGCAATAATCCTAAAACAAGAACTATCCTCACCTTATAATCTGTGATGACACAGCCCATGATAATCGACCACACTTTGACCGTTGTATCCTCACTTCCGGTCACGGCAAAAACCTCGTTTTCGGCGATATCAACACACGTGACTTGGGCCTCGTGACCCCGCCACGTGGCTACAAGGTCACTGATCTCGAGGTTCCACAGCTTGACACTGGTGTCGCGGGAACCACTGATGCCCAGTTTTCCTGCAATTTTATCAGTAATTAAATATTATAGATAATAGCATAGATATCGGAATGAACTCACTCAAAACATAGCTTGAAATATAATGTGCTCTAATTATGTAGTTATCAATATAACAATAAATTTTGATAAATCACTTATACTGGGGCAGTTTTTTTCTGATTCAGATCTGAAAGAGAACAGAACATCTCAGCACTTCATGTAAATTGTTAATAATTTGGCACATCATTATTGTAGGTTTCTCGAATAAATTGTGTTTGTTCGATGTTGACAAATGACTGGATGAGGTGGTATATTACTCATTAAAAATACAAGCTCATAAAAATTAATTTATGCTTTGGCACCTTAAAGAACAAAATATGTTCAGATCACATCAACATATTCTTATAATTATGTAATGCATACCATCCCGAGACGTTGCAATACACGTCACAATATCCTTATGATCATCATGCGCCAGTGCATTTGTAATCTCCTTGAAAAACGTCCACAAATGCACCGTATTTGCCACCGAAGAAAATATCAAATTCTCGTCTCTTGCTAAATGACACGAAGTTGCGGCAACGGGTTGTTCTAAGCGGCACGTGTAGGTGTGTAGTATAGTGCGGTTGCGGAAATTGTAGGTGTATATGTTTCCGTCGGAGCTGTTTATAATGCAGTGATGGCTGTCGCGGGAAGCGATGATCGAATTGGGCTGTTTGATAAAGTGAAATTAAGAAATAAAAAAAAGTGATCACAATAATCGGATACAATATCGGTCTTTTTAGGAACAGACACGCGCTTATGGATTTTTTCTGCGGCATAGCGAAATTCAAAGAAAATATAGTAAACCCTAAATCGCCATATCGCACGGTTGTTACAAATATGTTGAAACAAAAATGTGTTTCATATTAGATAAACACTAAATATTAGTTGTTTTCAAATATGTTCGTGAAGATTTAGCGAGACTACCTTTCCGGGATGTGAATCCAGTTTATGACCATCGGTTCCTGTCGTAAATGCTTTAACTAATACTGTTCCGTCTTCAAAACCTGTGAGTAAATTCAAAATTCAGAATGGCAAAATATTTGTCTCAGAAACTTGTTTATATTGAATACAAATGTAAAAAAGATGCAATCATAAGAAGCAAATGTAAGCTATACACGTGAAATTTCTTTGGAAAACTGCTACTGTGGAAGGTGTGATTACATAGTACGGGATATTTATATCGCTAGGAAATAATTTGTCCCTATTGATAGAAATAATTGCTTTCAAATTAAACAATCTTCTCACCTGTGATGAGAAACGTGTTATCCTGTGTCACAGCTAATGAGATGATGGGACTTGTGACTCCACCTTCGATTGTATTTATAAGACTCATGTCATCAAGGCACCAGACGTGGATCTTGCCATCCGTTGAACCTGGATAGCAAAAAAATAATACAAATATACAAAATTTTGTTTCATCTTATATATCTATACAATCATAAAGATACTTCTCTTCAATATTCGTTTAACTGTTATATCCTGAGCTCAATTAGCTAAATATGATACTAAATATTGTTCAATAACGCTACAAATGTTCATAGAATGACCAAACGATAAATTATCTTAGACTAGAACATATGTTCTTTCTTTCTGTCTTTCTTTCTTTCTGATATGATGTTTCATCTTATATATCTATACAATCATAAAGATACTTCTCTTCATTATTCGTTTAACTGTTATATCCTGAGCTCAATTAGCTAAATATGATACTAAATATTGTTCAATAACGCTACAAATGTTCATAGAATGACCAAACGATAAATTATCTTAGACTAGAACATATGTTCTTTCTTTCTGATAATCACATATTTAAACAAATTACATACATAACACATATAACAGCATTATTATCAAAGAGTATAATTTAAACGCTTTGAAAAATCAATTTAACCGTTTCACATAAACAAATTAATAAACATGTCATAAATCTATCAACCTGTAGCCAGCATAGCTTCTCCTTTACTCAACGCCATACACGTCATTGGTCCCTCATGTGCGTCCTTACAATGCGTAATGTTTTTGTCTCTTTTTGAATTTCAAATGATCATTGCAATAAAATGTTTATGATATATCGTTTTCGAACCAACCTGTAGCAAGCATCGCCTCCCCTTTACTCAACGCCATACACGTCACTGGTCCCTCATGCGCGTCCTTGCAATGCGTCACGCTTTTGGTGTCGGCCTGCAAGACGCGGAACTTCTTGTCGGCACATCCGGTTATGAGTTCGTTTCCGGTGCGAAGCTGGATCATGCAGAGCACTTTGTCACCGTGCTCCCTGTATGGATTAAAAATGGCGAATGGATTAATGGATTGTGTTTTAAATCAACTTTATGGTTCATGTAGACTGGTTGAATTAAAAACGAATTATGATTCAGAATGAATTCAGATGAAAATGGTAAGTGTATTTTGTTATGATGTATGCACTAAATAACATTAGTTCGGCCAAATATTACGAATTATATTCGTCACGGAATGAACCTTGAAAACAATTTGAACCCGAATGTCTTAAGCAAGATCTATGTCCATTTCTGAAATATTTTTTCAGCTATCTTTTTTTACATCAATTTACATAAAACTCTCAAATGTCTTTGACGACATACCTAAAGACATGGTGCGATGATCCATCCGTAGTGTGCCACACGTGAACCAAAAAATCCGATGAGCTACTGAAGAGATATCGGTTGTCGTTGGAGACTGCCATGTAACAGATTGCCGATTTGTGGCCTGTCAAAAGGATTGAAAAAGATAATTTATTCAGAAAATGTAAAAATTTTAGTTATAAAATAGAAATGTGAGTAAGGAAAGGAGAATTCTACATTTACTCTTTTATCCTGTTGATGCATACATGTACTTAAAAAAAGAACTAAAAAAATACGTCAGGGAAATAGTTTATAAGAATTCAATTAAAATTGCTCAGTTTATTCTAGTACCCTTGAACATATGTAAAATGTTATAATATAGCAAGAGCTTTATTTGAAATTTATCATATACTATTCCTTAAGGGTATTTATATAAACTGTAGTAGATTTACATTAGGTACATTCTTATAATTTTACATACCTCTGAGCGTATTAATACGCCGTTTCGATGCCACATGATACATATGTATATCATTGCTGCCCTTCTCCGAGCAAAACACATGCTGCCCATTTGGCGTCACACACATATACGTCACTTCCGATGGCAACGTCAACGTAGCAACGAGTTCGCTGCGTGGATCGGGTTGCCATGACGATAAGGGGACAACGAGAGGGTGTAAGTGGGCGTCGCACCATTCCATGCATTGTTGCACGAGGTTCTCGATGTGGACGGGGCTGTTTTCTGTTGTTTAAAGTGGCAATTATTGTTTTCTCATGACATTAAATGTGTTGTTAGTGTTATAATCAAGACTTGTCCGAAATACTTGGGCTTTGAATGATATCTTATGTATGATTTATACATTTAAGTAAAACAAAAATAACTTAAAATAAATGTACAACGTTTTTTTTCAATATCTTAACATCACTAAGTTACCTTTTTCTAATTTAACTTTACAATCATATCATAAGTTTTGATTAGAAAATAATATGATATGTTTATGATTGATCTTAAATGCAAAGGTTTATTAAACTATTTGATAATTTATCTCACTTACCTTTGAGATGTCGAAGGCGACCGATGAGCTCGCTGGCCAACTGAATCGGGTCTCGCCGAAGCACTTCTTTGGCAAGTGTGATGCACCTGAATATTTATATAAAAATATATAAATATGGAAATATTTTATTGAGACGCCTGTCTGGGATACGCGTTTTTTGAAATCGGAATTCAAAACGACACAATAGGGGTATCTTATTCAGACCTTCGTAAAAAGGGACGTCAAAATTTAAATAAAATGTCGAAGATATATCCCGAAAAATAAATATATTTACTTTTTATTATGTCAAATGTTAAAAAAAAATGTCCAAGATATATCCCGAAAAATAAATGTATTTACTTTTTATATACTTTTCAAATACATGTATGTCACTTATAAACTTGGTAATTTTTTTGCCTCAAGTACGTATCTCAAATGTCAGGAAAACCTTTTGGATGATGTATGAAATAGTTCCATCATTGAACTAGAAAGGATACATTCAATGTGATTAATTTCCCATAACAGAATTTGATATCCGATTTGGATGAAATAATAAAGATATCCTAATATCAGGATGAGAGTTTCCTTAATAGTGGCCACAAATGAAGACAGTTAAACTTGTGAGAGGATTCTGAAGGCGGGTTCACCCGAACCAGGCACAGCATAGCAGGAAAGCGTGTTAGTTATGTTTTATACCATTGTCACTTGAAGATTTTTTTAAACTATGTTTTTTTCTTTATGTAAACATAACGAACACTTTCGAGCTTTTTTGGGCCAAACGCGTCGTTAGGCAATCGTATTGACGTTTTTTTCCTTAAAATCAAGGACAATCGTTTTTCGATGATTTGGCAATTTTTGAATTTTGAAAAAACATATATTAACGAATGTGTTATATACTTTTGAATATTTTGGCATTGCGATCTGCAATAATTTTTCAAACCCCATAACACAAATACGCTCCGGAATAATGAGAGAAATATCGTAGCCATATCCATTTTAACTATGTTTAATGATAACCTCAAGACATCATCCTTATTCAAAAGAGTTTTACTTGCTTCCCCAACTTATGTCCTACCTTTGCACGAGGTAGAGATCAATGTCCATCACATGGCCGACCGTCATGTCCAGTTGGTACATCAAGGCATGCAGCGTGCTCGAGTGAAGGGTGGAGAGCAGGTACTCAAAGTTGCAAAGGGTCTGTTCTTTGAACCACGATATGTCCCCTGGAACAAAAAGAAATACATATGCAGTAAATGGGCTGGATGATCACACATTTACCCAAATTTCAAGCAGGAGCATCCTCCGTAGAAACATGGACGTTCATATGGGAAATGTAGTTTAGGTCAAACACATCAGATTTGCCATAAATTATGAATCACTTCTTAATGTGAGTTTTATGCAATGATGTAAAAATGAAATTATGAGCAATTGCAGTTTCGAAAGTAAGTTCCCAGTAACAAAAACTCGCAAAACGTTGAGCAACATCAAAAGAGCGTTCATACATTGGTCCGTTTGAGAGTTTACTGAATGTTTCGTCGTCATGAACGTAGGAGCGACGTCATCTTAACGTCGCTTCGAAGTCGGAGGCAAGTAATATGGTTTCCTAAACGTAAAATGAACGTCGAACCGATGACCGTCGCCGAGTAAGCAGCTTTAGTCCAAAGGACTTTTGTCAAAACAGTATTGAATGCGTATTAATAGAAACTGAATTACAAAGCTATAACACAACAAAAAGTTGCTTCATTACTCAAGAAAGTCTACACGTTTATTTTCCTTTCTGGGTATGGTGTTTATATTATCACACATATACCCCAATCGAAAGGAGGAGCATCCTCCGTAGAGACATATACGTCAATATGGGAAATGTCCTTTAGGTCATACACACGTAAGATTTGTCATAATTCATTAGGTCTAAAGAGATAAAAGGGTACCGGGAGGACCAAGATGACGTCATAGGAACGTTACGCTAATACAGTGTCAAATTGTCAAAGCGTGGTAACAATAACGCATGATATGGGATTGGGTTTTAATAAAAGAGTAACAATGTTTGATAACGTCATTGTATGAGGTCATGAAATTGCATGCAATTTCATTTGCGATCATTGAAATGGCATGCAATTTAGAAACATCCTTGTATGCTACCTGTGTCAAATTGACAACCCTAGATTGATGTCCGTGAAATATTTGGTTTGTTCACTTTATGAAAGCTTGCATCACAAATATTTCACACGACTTCAACATAACATACAATTGAACTCAATGTTACATTTGTGATTTCATATAATTACGTAAATGCAAAATGTATATATAGAATTATTGTTAAGTTAAACCTTGCTGGTTGTTTGGCATATAAAGGGTGCAGGGATATCGCGAAATACCTATCTCTCACTTATTCATAAATATACCATTATGGACTTGTTTTTCATAAGGTAGGTCTATTTTAATACAAATGTGCTTAAACTGACTTCATTCATTTCATACTTTTTACCTGTGTGTAATAGCTGAAACCATGTCTCACTCAACCTCCTATAATTGTACTTGGTGTCTGAATAAAGCAGTGGCTGCGGACTAACATAGCGACACGCAGTATCTATGACCTCCAGGCCGCGTTCCGCACAAATCAACGGTTTATTGCCGAGCCACTTTTCCAGGAACAGCTCCGCAATGTCACTATGTGTCCGTTTGATCTCATCCGTTTTGGGTTTGTAGCGATGTATAGCTTGCTTAGCAACGACCTTGTGTGACCAGGTGATGAGGAGTTTACCGTTTATGAAGTGCGTTGCTAAGAGCGACCGCATGTCGTGAAGCAATGCGTGTAGCAACCATATGGGAAACCGTAGCTGGGATCCCTGTACTGTATGCGTGTGATTTGTGATTGATTTGTTGAATGCCAGGATAAGGGCATTGTTACATGAGAGTATATCGAGGAGTTCCATCTCGGATAAGCCCATATGCGAGGCCGATATGTATTGACAGAATTGCGTTACTAAGACGGGAGTGTATGATTGTTCCAGGTAGTCAAATAGCATCTGAATGCAACCCGCTAATGTGAACGGTTTGTCGGGCTTTTTAGAGTTGATCATTGGTGGCTCAGCTGTTACTAAGGCCGTTATGAATTGAGTCAATAAAGGCAACGGTTCCTTTTTACACAGATCCAATATGATTTTCTCTTGATCCGTATTCAATGTTGTCCAAAGCACCACGGCATAATCACGTGCTATACCCTTGACATGTTTGGCCTCAATAACAGGAATCTGCAATACACTATCGCCTTGCACAAACATATCCCGAAACGCCGTAAAATTAGCCGAATAATGTAACGAATCCGACATAGTCATAACGATATGTACTTTTGGCGGTAACTCTGACGCCAACCAATCCAGTTCAATCTTACTCGTTGGAAACGCCGGTTTCAGTCGATGTAACCCATCTATAACAACGACCGTGCTACGGAAGGAACCCTTGGCGAGTTGGTTTAGCATGCCGTGAAAGTGGCTTAAAAGGGTTTCGGTGTCAAGGTCGCGTAACACGTGTTTTGTTTTGAGCACGTGTTGGAATTGGGCGCATAGCGATAATAGGAGATCGTGCGTGGTTCGGCAGCGGTCGGTGGCGCCGATGTAGCGAACGAGCACTAGGCAGTCCTTACCTATTGAAAAAAATATATATATATTACCATGGCGTTTGAGTGTTTTTGAATGAACACGATTAATAATTGTAACGTTTTATGAATAGTTTTACAACATATTAGAATTCTATAATGTTTTAATAAAGCGCGACTTTATCTACGGAAAGGATAGAGTGTATTAAATGTCCCCGTTTGAGATTCTATATATTTTTCTGTTGTCCCCAAGTGGGCATCGTGTTTAGTATTCCAAACCGATATGTGATAACCTTACCCAGAACCTCCTGAGCGATACCACAGAGTCTTGTTGCCAAAGCTTGTTTTCCACTTCCGTCGGGTCCATGAACCAAAACGCCTTGATGACGTTCTTTGTAGCCTCGCACCAATAGGCGCTGAAATAGCCATAAAGTGATAAATACAGCAGCTAAACATCTAAATGATATTTGTAACAATTGTCACAGAATTATTGATTTTGATACTTCTTAAGCTAGTCTTACAACCGGCCGTACGTGCTCTACGGGCTGTCTACGGGCAAATTTCGAAGAAATCGTACGGGACCCGCACGTTACACGCACGTCACACGTACGTCGCACGTACGACACACGTACGGGTTTCTGCCCGTAGACTGCCCGTACGTGCCCCGCAGGAGAAAATGTGTTTGCACATTTTTTGCTGCGGGCGCTCTACGATCATAGAATCGCAAGTAGTCCGCAGGAAGCACGCACGGAGCCCGTACGGGACACGTAAGTGTCCCGTGCGTGAACGACTGGAAGGCTACGTGCTCTGCGGGGCTGCTGCGATCAGAAAACTGTTTAAAAGCTGCGGGGCCCGTACGGGCGACCGGCCGTACCGCCGGTTGTAAGACTAGCTTTAGATAAACGTGTTCAATGGTGTAGTTAGCAAGTATGATTTAAATAATATATGGTAATTTGTGTTCTTTCCTGACCCAGGTTAAGATTGGCGATTTATTCAAATATTATATAGAGGTCAATGTGATGGAATTTTAGATTAAGCGTTCAGTCGATTAATATTTCATATGAATTGTATATAGTAATATGGCATATAAAGCATTTAATTTGTGCATTTAAGTATACCTTGAAATGTTCCTCCGTCTGTTCAAACCCATACAACTTCGTTCCAGCTAGATGTTGTTGCAAAGTCACGTGACATCTCACTTCGCGCCACAAGTCACGTTGGTTCATGCACGTGACTGCGGTCGAGCGAAATTCGGGGTTCTTGTCCATGTGCGACTCGATCATTGATAAAATCTATTTAAATTTGATTTTAGAAATGTCTGTCAAAAATACTTTGGCAATTATATAATATCATGACGAATTAGCGAAATCAGATAAAAAATATTAGATTGAATAGTTTTATCAAAATGTTGTAAATACAAGTATCCCGATTGTATATAATTGGTGTATTATCTAAATCCTTTTATTTTAAAATCCTTATTATTTCTTTTTAATCCATTATTTGTTCCCTTACCTTGTGTACTACTTGGGTCTGAAACTTTTCTAGATAGCTGGCATGCGATTGGAAATCCTCTGGAAACAGACCTAGTTAATGATGAGAGTTTTACAATTAAAAAAGATCAAATGTTTTTATATGTATGTAATGTTAAGAGTATTAAATTTCGGATATGGTGATTTGTTCCATTCGTAATTATTTCATGGTCGTTACGTGTGGCTGCATTTTTCACTTACAGCATGTAAACTACAGGTGCTTTATATCTTAAAATTCTAGGGCATGTAAAAAATCGTAAATTGAGTCAACCGATAAACCAGCCAAGAAAGTTATAAAAATCCCAATTCCTACCTTGCTGATGCCACGGAATGTTAAACGTCAGTACATTCTCTGCAGCCAACTTGTCGCTTAGTATAGTCTTGAGGGTGGCCAGTCTCGCTTGTGCTTCTGTGTTAAGGGCTCCACTTGACCGATGGTCTTGGTAGATATGGGCTAGGTTATTGGCATCAGGGATGGGTGCTAAATATGATTAAAAAACATGAGATAAAATGCATATATTTTGCTTTAAAAATGATGTTTATATAGGTTTTTGTATGTGTATGAAAAATAAACAGGCTTTGTTTTGTTCATAGATATGGGCTAGGTTATTAGCGTCGGGGATGGGTGCTGAAAAATAAGAAAATATGAATTTCCATAGTTTGTAAGAAAATATTGCACCGGAGCGCTTATGGTAAACCATATCAGACCGAACAGGGTGGAGTGGAGGAGACGTTGCACCAATTTGTTTTGGCATAACATATTAAGTTGAAAGGGGGTAGGGGTTCATATTTCGTTTGGTTTAAGTTATTGTACATGTATATTTATGAAAGGAAAATTTGGTTGTTGTTTTTTTCGAAGTTTAAATAATTGTTTAACTAGCATAAAACAACGAATCTGTCTCTTATCGAATCGAAAACAAACGCTTAAATCATAAGTTAAATCTTAGTTATCATTTGAGTTTTATTGAGCGAGTTATGTTGGCTCTCTTTGTTTCGCGTTGCTAAGAGACAGATGAAAGAATAAACAGTAGTCTAATAATATATCTAATGGTCACAACAGTCTAATAATATATTTAATGGAGGCATAATAACAGTAATGCCCTTATCATACATGTGCGAAATGTAAAAGCAGGATGCAATTCGAGCAATTGACATTACGTACATGTAGCTGATATTGGCTCTTAATGTTTCGATATATAATCGAATGCTTAATGTCAAAAACCAAAATAAAATAATGTCACATGGAAGTGATAATTACCACCCGAATCGGTGAGAAACGTGACAACGAGGGCATTGAGTAAGAATTATTAAAATGTTTGAAATAAGTCTCATGAATCATGTCATGTCTCATGAATATTACAAAACAACATCACACACTTCATATATTTCAAAACTAACAACTAAACACAGAACAAATCACCATTTCCAAAGTGATAATAACCCCTAAATACAAATGGACGACGATATTTTCCAATTCCATATGTCCCCGATCCCCCTCATCCCAAAATCCCATAAATGACGTCATTCCCAGGGATAATAATAGACGTGGCCTTATCACCGTCTCGTCATTAGCTGAGAACATTTTCTAATAACTTTTCTCTGTCCTTGGTGACAACAAGCAACATAGGCCACACAAAAAGTCATTTACAGGATGGCTCCATATTTCTGTATTTTTTTTTCATTTTCTTTTTTGGGGCCGATGTCTGACTGTTTTTCATTACAATATGTAGAGTATAATGGAGAATATGCAGAGAAAATTCAGAATATGGTGATAAAAAGGGATTTCTAGGCTTCCTTTGGCCACAAAAGAAGAGCACCTCACGAGCTGTTCCCCCAAAAAGCTGTTCCCCACCAATTTCCAGCTGGCTTGGAAATTTTGAGAAAATCCATTCTAGCTTGGAGATTTGAGCAGTTTGAGGAACACCTTTTTTGATAATTTCTTGATTTTCATAATATTTTATGAGAATAATTATTTCTAAGTTGCTTAAACTTTCTTTCAATTGTCTAAAAAGCTATGATTTGCAAGATATAATACATTATTTGGTAATATTTTACATTTCAATTTTCGCAAAAGGTGTTCCTTTTCTGTTCCAAGCTGGCTAGAAAAGGAGGAACAGCACAGCTGGCTTGGAAAAAAGGAACACCTTTTTGCAAAAATTAAATGTTCAAAAACCCTTATTTTGTTGTTCTTCACAGTTGTAAATTTGATTTAAGTTGATTTTACAACTTTTTGAAAAATACGTCGTGGGGTGCCCTTCACAAAATCCCGTGAATCTTCTCTATGTATTAACTAATTAGATGGAGCCATATCAGATATATTACTACATCCGTTTTTTTCACAGCGATGACTACACTTAACCATCACGTTGTCATGGGTACATAAAAGCATACAAAATGCCAGGATTATCGTACTTTTGATCAGAAATATTCATTAATTCCAAATCCACACAAGTATATTGAAAGAGGTCATTAAGGTCATCAAAGGACAAAACGGTCGGAAGAGAAAATGGTAGGAGAAAAAGTGGTTTTACCTTCAAATCTGCGATGTATGACCAGGCAGTTAGATAGCGACAGTTGCAAAGCTTCCTGGATTTCATGCTCGACTGCTGACATGAAGAAGCGTTGCTGCTTGTGGGACTCATTCTAGTAAAAGTAAAATGAATATAGTTGACTATGATCTGGAATGAAAGGAACTCAATACACTAAACGAAAGCCTTAAATGCGCAGATAAATGCGAAAAATAACATTGTCATTTGTGTTTTAAATATAGAAATATAAATACATGCATCAATAAGCATTTGTGTTAAAAAATCATACACATAATCATGAGAGATGGTGTGAACATATAAATATAACCTACGTATTTCTGTTTATGGACATATCATCAGGTAGACCCGTGAACATTGTAGCAGTAGACTGCTACCATAATTAATGATTCACAACTTTTAAAAATCTATATAAAGCATACTACTTAAACCAATCCCTGTATTTATACAATTATAATTTTCACAGGTATAACAACCTCCGTTTTCATTAACTTACAGACGTCATAACATGTATGCTTTTGAATTTTCCTCATATTTTCATCATATCACGCAAACCCGCGTTACCTGATCAAGGTTTCCCTTTTTGTATCTGATGTTGGCTGCATGCTGTATCATCTCTTGGAGTCTCTCAAACTCACTCTTCCATTCTCGCAGATGCTCCTTGCTCAGAGTGCCACGTATTCTGTAATTAAAGAAAAAAAAACAACATCTAGATTGTGTAGATGGTATATGTTCACAACACGTTATAATTTATATGAGGTGCATATCAGTTAAAAGACAAATACAAGATAATAAAGTTAAAATATAAATAATGATACATAGATCTATTTTAAACATAGTTGAATTTGAGTATTTTAAATGACAAGTACGTGGGTCGTGCCGAACGTGGTCTTGTATAGCTTGCTCATCGCTTCTATTTACATTTCTATTTACAGGTGTGTAACCATGCTTAACAGTGGAATTCGCTCCAACTATAGAAGGCCACCCCATCACACATTTTATCAAAAAGTTGTAAAATGACCTTTAAACACCATTACAAATATGAACGGCAACGAAATAATTGTTTTTGAAGATACAAATTTTGCAAAAAGCTGTTTACTTTTTCCAAGCCAGCTTGACTGTTCCTATCGTTCTAGCCAGCTTGGAACTGAAAAGGAACACTTTTAGCGAAAATTGAAATGTTGAATGTAACCAAATATCAGTTTATAAGACAATTGCAAGCATATTCAATTAATTTCGATATAATTATTCTCGCCATCTATTGCGAAAATAAAGAAATGGTCCCCAAACTGCACGAATCTCCAAGCTAGAAGGCATTCTCTCAAAATTTCCAACCCAGCTGGAAATTGGTTGGGAACATCTTATTTGGGGAACAGCTCGTGATGTGCTCTTCACTGTAGGATGTATAAAGAACGTTTACCTTGCAGATTGGTAGTGTCGATGTAGTGGACAAAGATTGTAGACAGGAGGAGTGCTGCCATTGCTGTTTGAGTACCATCTGTCCAACAGGATTTTACCTGAAATATATAAAGTATCAAATATCAAATATACATACTTAGACCCTGCTTACATACAACAACGAGCGATTTTTGAATTGCAAGTTGCGATTTTCACTGTTTTCTTTGTCGGACTTTAGACAATTTCAAGTTATCATTTAGTCGCTCTGTGCGATTCCAAACTAACAAAACAGTGAAAATCGCAGCTAGCGATTTTTAATGTAAGGAGGGCCTTATAAGTCAAAGAAATATAGACTCTCCATATATTTCGTACCACTGTCATCACTATCACATTAACCTCATATCAAACAAAAATGGTTAGACCCTACTGACTTTAATTAAAATGGTTAATGAATGCGTCACCAAGGTTTCAATTTACTGATTAGGCATCTCACCTTTGTCATCGGCCTCTTGCTTGACCATTGCATATTCGGCCTCATCTAGACTCGAAGGTAGTGGCACCAGACCATGTTTGTCTCCAATAAGGCACTAGCATAACAAAAAAAGTTAATATGGTATTTAAATTTTGATATGTTTAGTGTTAACGTATTAGAAATAAGCAATAATCAAACTAATTAAGCTACTACTTTGGCTTTGTGAGTTAAGAAATTCATTTATATATAGATAATTAAAAAAGTAGGGGGGAAACGAGAGAACTAAAACAAACCCCTCCCCCTCCCTTTAATTATTTTGAAAAATTACCCCCCCTAAAATAAATACC
>LQRL01148888.1:6037-18448 GCA_001703475.1 Hydroides elegans | reverse complement strand
GGACCAAGACCTTTCATTTGAGCCTATAACCAAGTCTCTATGACCTTCCGTTCAAAAGTTCTAGCCCGTACAAGCTCAAGTCTTGAAATCCCGCTATTTTCGGCTATTTTGGCCAATATGACAACTTCCGGTCGGGTGGTTTTGACCGAAATGGTCAAAAGGCACATCTACATGACCTTTCATTTGAGCCTATAACCAAGTCTCTATGACCTTCCGTTCAAAAGTTCTAGCCCGTACAAGAAAGCGATGACAGACAGACGGACACCCCAACTCTATAGGCCCCCAACTTTGGGGTTGGGGCCTAATAATATTCAAATAAGGGAAAGAAAGCGATTGCAGATAATTGTGCTTTTTTAGAAGCACACCATCTATCTAGTTTATTATTTTATTTAGGGGTTCTGTTTTTAAATGCAATAGTACATGTAAATGTGTGTTTATGTTTTTGGGAAATTCAAAGGAACAATTACAAAATATAAACTGCAATTGTATTCCATTTAAAGTATAAATAGATATCCAGGGCGACAAGTCTCCATGATCCAAGATTGATACTTGCCTTTTCTAACATGGTATATAATAACAGACCATATCTTTATGTAGCTTATATCCGAGCACCGAAGGTGCGCGCATATCATTTTAAATGTTTATGTTATGACGCGAGCGATTTTTTAAAAATATATTTTAAAAATAACAAATATTATAAATACTCTAACGAAATTCCCTGATTCCCTGACTTAGAAAGGTAGTTCGTAAAACGCTCGACGTACTCTGAAGATATTTCGCTATCCCCGAATGCCATACTAGGTAATGCATTCAAGGATACTATTGTGTTTGGAATGAAGCAATGAATATTCGCTAATATCCTATCGGTATCTCAACTTCCTGAACAATCACACACTCAACGAGTCCAATTTACACTGAGGGTTTTTATTTCACAATTTCAGTGTTTGAATTACATATTATCACTTCAAATGTACATTCAAATTATCAAGAACATGAACGTTACAAAAAGCTTATAACCAAGCATCCATATTGTCTAAACTCTTAATTCTAAGAAGCCGTCAAAATTTCAATAAAACATCGAATTTAAGAGCTTACAGGCACTCTATCAGGATACTTCTTCCGAATTTTCTCTCCCTCAGCCCTTCGCTTTTCGAAAGGATGTTCTTCTTTATATTCCCACTTCATATTGGCTCTAAAAACTTGACTTTTTTTAATTTATTCCGTGTTTCGTTTCGCTTTGTTTTTGTTTTGACCTTATTACTCTAGAGGATATGTTTCCGATAAGTAAAGTAAAATGTGTCTAAACAATAAAGTTTTTTCTTAACTAGGGTTTATTAGCAATAAATCAATGTTTTATATTCGAATCTAAGTTGCTCAATCAAATAAAGTCATTAAACATATAAATATTTGTTGATAATAGTTAATCATCCATATGCGTAACAATATCTCACATGACACTGATGTCATCTTTCCTTCTGTCTATCTACTTGAAAAGAAGTCCATTCGCTGGTATACCGACATTTTTTTCATAATTTCCGGGATAAAAATAGTATGGATTAGAAAAAAAAAACTCGAATGTCACACCCAAATGAGGGGAGCATGAACAAATATTGAAAGGTACCCTTTGACACATTTTCAACAAGTTCCTAAATTACATTAAAACAACATTACAATTGTGAAAAGCATCAAAATAATGGGCTTTGGACATTTACATTTTGCAAAAAGGTGTTTACTTTTTCCAAGCCAGCTCACCAGTTTTTCCTTTCTAGCCAGCCTAGAACAAAAAAGGAACATATTTTTTTCAATTTCTTTTTTTGGCATTTTTATGTATAGCGCATTGGCATTCATACAGACTGGTGACAAAAACAATACAGAACGAAAACACAACAACACAAAACGCTTCTAGAATACTCAAATTTAAAGTTACATCAACATACGGAAAAAAACTCCTATTGCGCAAATTGGAATCTTGAATAAAATCATGTTCGTCATCATTGTCAATAACCGTTTACTATACAATTGAAAGCAAGCTAACCAGTTTCGAAGCAGTTATTCTCACTACTACTTACGAAAATTAAGAAATAATCAAAATAGGTGTTCCTCAAAATGCCAAAATCTCCAAGCTAGAAAGAGCTTCCTTAAAATTTCCAAACAAGCTGGAATTCGGTGGTGAACATCTTTTTCGGGAACTGTTTTTGAGGTGTTCCTCAATGTTAGCGAAACTTCTGTGTCCGTAGTTACTTATTTCAAATAGTATAACTGTTGTTGCGGTGCTTAAATATATCAACCTATATGAGGAAAACTCAATTACAAAACCATATGAAGCGTTATGTAGATACTGGCTCCAAAATCGTTAAGTCTTCAATGACCAGTACAAAAAAACTCATTGAAACGATAACTGATTCAAAGATAAAAATGATGTTAACAATAACTTATGATTTACAGTTAATTTCATAGTAATAAAATATATAAGGATTTTACCAAAATCTATAGTGACAAATTTTGAATGTGTTAACACTATCCGCATTTATAACCTCTTTAGGTAAAGAATTCTATGGGTTGACTGCTCTCTTAGTGAATAATCTAACTCAGTGTCTTACAAATCCTGGAAATAAAATCCTATCCCCTAAAGTGATAACTAGTGACAAGCGGGCAATTACAGGATGGAATCAATATGTTCATGGAGCACAGTATAGTACGTGAGGCTTTTCAGAGCTGGCGTCAACTTGGCAAACCAAAACATGGAGTTACAGCTGACATCATGAGATCAAATAGATTTTTTTAAATACGCTCGCCGCGCATGCAAGTGGAAAAATAAAAAAAGGAAAGTAATTAATTGGCTATGAAATTTATGTATAAATGTTCTAATGACATCTGGTCAGAGATAAAAGAGGTTCAGAACGACAAACTCCAACTGAATTTAACATTTAATAGCATAAAAGGTGAAGATCATATATGCACATATTGAAAAAAAATATTATCATCTAATATTTAACTGTGTACCTGGTAACCTCGAGAGTATAACATACGATGCGCAGATGGGTCCAGACAGTGTTCTAAGTTTCTCCTGTAATGAAGTCAGCAAGGCACTATACTCTCTCAACACTGGCAAAGCTGCAGATGCTCATTGTTTATCAGATAAATACATACAAAACGCTGATTCAAAGATAAGAATGATGTTAACAATAAGCGCCAATGCTATGCTTCGACATACTTTTCTACAGAGTTTCCTTACCGAATTTCCAAAAATGGAGATATCACACATGCTTCAAACTATCGACCTATTACAGCACTTTTGACAATATCTAAGGTACTTGAAAACCTTATCCTTACAAAAATACAATCTCATATTGTAACTAGCTCTAACTGCTTCAGATTTAAAAAGAAACATAGGACTGATCTCTGTAACCTGGTGCTTAAGGAAACAATACAACACTATAATAGTCTGGCTCTAATGTTTATGTATGTTTCATATATGCATCTTAGGCCTTTGATAGGGTAAACCAACTAAAACCGTTTGAGACTCTTTAAATACGAAATGTTTCGAAAGTATTCATTAAAGCACTAATATACTGGTATGCCATCAGAATGTTCGTGTTAGATTTGGGTTGAAATACTCTGAATGATTTGATGTTAGAAATGGTGTCAGACAAGGGGGACTATTATTACCGTTTCTATTCAATGTAATTGTTGATATAATAGGTATCGAATTCAACAAAACTTAGATTGCATGTGCCATAGATAATTTGATTGTCAACCATACATATTATGCAGATGACCTCATCTTATTCAGTCCATCTCAAAAAGGCCTAGACATATTACTCAATATGTGTAATGGAATTGGTTGCAGTTTAAATATAAAGATAAATGAATATAAAACGGTATAAACAGTATTTAATGCAAAGAAGGACAAATAATGGATATATAAGCGATTCATTCTGAATTCACTTCCCATTCAGAAGCATTCACTTAATTCATTACCATTCAGAAGGTTTAGAATACGAAGCACAAGGCTCGCTGATAAACAACTAAAAACTATAAATACCTGGGACACATTGTAAATGAATCTCTTGAAGACGATGTATGTCACAAGGTTATATGCGACAGATATATGCAAGGGGTAACAAGTAAATCAATACATTTAAGTACTGATTATTTTGAAGTTTATATAAAATGCGTCTAAATTTTACTGTGCTCATCTATGGGCCATCTATGGAGTGTATTCCAAGAATTGAAATACACTCGTATTCCGAAATCAATTCTCTATTAATCGAATATGCAGTATAAGCTTTTAAATGTCAATAAGAGGTTTTAGTGTAACGAAGGTAATCTTGAGAAGGTATATACATAATATATCGAATCGATTATTCTCATCTGAAAATGAAGTTATGAAGAATATGGTAAAAAGTGACATTTTGTCAAAATCAATGTTATCTCTCAAATGAAATAACATGTTATATAGAATCAGATGTTGTATTTAGCATATCTTTCAAAGACGGTATACTATGAATAAAAGTGTGTTCATATATATATTAAGTTTGAAATTATGTATGGGCCAAAGAGTCTAAAGCAAAGAAAAACAATGGTTCGCTTCTCAGTTTTAAGACTTTAATTCATAATGCTATAACCCCTCAAAACTTTCATAGATTCATCGGGAATACCGGGCGTACACCAGGGAGCAGTTGTGTTGGCCTTCCTTGAACTTTCTCAATTGAATCTATATAATTTCTTTTACAAGGGCACACAAAACTGTTTCCTCATTCTAGATGCAATTGTGCTAACTCCTTGTACGGATGTTTATATAAAATTGTTCATAGTGAGAAGCTTATATAATCGACACATAAATGTACATGCACTACTTGCTTTGTTCTTTATGGTTTTTTTCGTTCGATTCCACCTATTTCAAATGCTTCGTTAGACGAATTAATGAAGTATTTGGAATTTAACCATCCATTAATTAATAACTGTTTACATTTTCCTTTGTTGAAGGCTTAGTAGTCACTTGCCAGTCAAATGTTGCCAGACTATAGTGAATTGTCATGAACCTTTTATTAAAAAGAACTGTTTATATAGTCCTACCTCAATGACATAAATGCATGTTTTGGCATTGGTAAGCAAAATATACAAATAGCGTACATATTTTATAAATAAGACCCATATATGATAAGTAGTTGAAATATGTTCATGAAAAAGGCTTATGTAAAAAATTATTTCGATACACATGCAACTGTAGCACAATAAATGTGAAAATGAAACATATCTAGTTTGCATTGGTTGTTATTTGGATTGATGCATATTAACATTGTCATTTTGGCATTTTATATAAACATTTTGCGAGTCATCCAGTTATAATCTCTGAAAAGTATTATTCAGTGTTAAAGACGTAATTTCTATATTGAACTACATACCGGTAGATTTATACAAATCGATATCTTCGGCAAAACTTTTAAGCTATATACCGCGTATGACGTCATTGATAAAATATGTATACATCATCTAATTATACTCCCAGAAAGCGATATTTTGTAGCCTTTAAATGTTTAATAACATACTGCGACGTTTAGTTACCTCACTAATTCGGTCACATGCATGTTTTAGGCAATAAATGCAATAAGATGACATTAAAATATCTTTGATTATGAATTATTTGCTGAATAATTTTCACCCCACTAAAACGTTAATTATGGCTAGCAGTTACATTATTTCACCAGTATCTAGCCTTGCCATACGTTTCCTTTGTTTTTTGAACTCACTGATACCTTTAATATAAGTCATTTCTGTTTATTTAGCATGACACTGTGCATATTTTGCCACATTTCTACCCAAATTATGATAATATCCTAAACGAGATGGATCCGAAGGATTTTTCATGTTTTGAAACCTTATTATATATGTATGCAATGCGATAGAAACGAAAGGATTACCATGTAGTTATCTTATATGTAATTAACTTAGTCACCATGTTTTATATCTCTTGCTATCTCTTGTTAAATTTCTGATATTTACAATTATACTTAGCAGACATTGTTTTATTATAAACAATAAGAATATAGCCATTTAAATCAAAAATGATTTTATACGGTGTCAAGCATTTGTGTCAAATCAACTTTGTTAGTATATCTAGATTTTGAATGACAATTTTTGGGAAGTGTTAATTTTTGGTCAAGGGCGCATTCACGCTCCAATCTGGATTGCTTATATATTACTCATATTATTCTAAATTTCATACACAGAAAATTCAGCGCAGAGGGCGAAGGCCCCCTTGACTAGCTTTTGATTCGAATTGAACCAAATCCTGAAGCCCATAAATATTTACGAATTTCTGTAATATGTTTATGTAGTTTTGATATTGCTTTGGCTTAATCTTTTGATCTTAATTGCCTTTATAAGGTAGGCTATGTGTCTCAATATATATTTAATGAAATATATATATATATCATTTCTTACATTAGTTTCTTTCAATATTTTGTATAAGACCCCTAAGAATTCCCATAAACCTTAGTACATGTTTTGATTATCGAGAGATATATGAAAATATTGAGTTTTGAAATATTCGATACTTGTTTTGATTGCGTGAAAAAAAAGAACTTTCAAAATGTATGATTATTTAAATAAAGTTATAGAAATTTCATTTTAAACCCAATAAATGTTTACTTCCGGTGTTACGGTCAGAAAAACCCGCCCTACTTAAAACCCCCCTCGCTATGTGTTCTTTATAAACATGATAAAAAATCTCACTTTCTCGAGGGTTTTTTAGTTTTATCACTAATCACGAGACGGTGCAGATTTTCCTGCCCAACGAGAAAAAGATGAAGTTCACCCTGGGCTAGAAAACCCCCATCGTCTTATTTTATTTATTTGGCATTATTAGAGGCACTACCTTATCCAAGTATTAAGAAGCACTATCTTATCCAAGGTAAAGATAACACGATGAAATAGACTTTAATTAAAAATATAAAATCAGGAGATAATTTTGGGAGATGAATATAATATAAATATTTCTATTCAAATTAAACGATTTTCATCATATTGGCACCGTCTTACTCTAAGAAATAGAACCATATTTGAATCAATATATTCAATGTAAAGTATTTAATAAAGATAATACACATACCTATTCGGTCATGAACTACTAGGTCATAATATATAACTATTGAATAGTATAAAAGCATAACAATTCATTGAATATTAACAGTCAGAATAATATATTTTTTTTCAACATCTATTTTTTCTGTGTATTAATGAAGGGCACCCCACGACATATTTTTCAAAAAGTTGTTAAATCAACTCAAATCAGCTTTACCATGACGAAGAACAGAAAAAAAAAGGTTTTTGAACATTTACTTTTTGCAAAAAGGTGTTCCTTTTTTCCAAGCCAGCCGGGCCGTTTCTCCTTTTCTAGCCAGCTTGGAACAGGAAAGGAACACCTTTTGCGAAAATTGAAAATTTAAATATAACCAAATTATGTATTATTCCTTGCAAATTACAGTTTATTTGACAATTGCTAGCAAGTTTTGTCAATTTAAGAATGATTATTCCCACTAAATATTGTAAAAATTTAGAAATTATCAAAAAGGTGTTCCTCAAAATACTCAAATCTCCAAGCTAGCATGAATATTCTCAAAATTTCCAAGCCAGCTGAGAATTGGTGGGGAACACCTTTTTGGGGAACAGCTCGTGAGGTGCTCTTCTATTAATTACAATTGTAATATGAATTCGATTTAGTTGAGTGAGTATTCATTGACTTAAAGACTTTAAGATTAACACATGGTAATAACAAAAGGGATTAGCCCTAGTTTTATCAGTGATCCAAGTTAAGTGAGCATAAATGTTATAATGATCATACTTATTATTATGATAATTCTTAAAATATTTCTATTATTATTGTTTTGTCATAAAAATAGCGTATGGTTGATATGAAAATAACATTTAGATTTCTCACATTTTAGTTATAGGGACTACGATACTTCTATAAACATTATTGTAATAAATATAATTTAAATAAAATTTCAGAGTTATTGATTTTTTTATCCAGTATTTAAAGCATTTAGTCGCCAAAAATATCGCCCTTATATTTGCTTAACAGAAAAAGATAAGACGGCAGGGGTTTCTGTGACCAGGTAGGTTTTCCTGCCCGCATGCGAATGCAGTCACGAAAACCCCACGGGTTCATTTGACCATGAGGTTTTTCCTGACCGTAATACCGGAGCAGTGTTCTTATATCACATGCACAATTAAGGTCCCTTTTTCCTAACAATGCTCAATTACCCATAGAATTGTTCATGAGTCACTCATTTCCTCCTGGCATTGCTTTTAACAATGTGTATGAGTTACTCATTTGCTTCTAGCATCTCTCATAGCATAGTTTGGCAATGCTCTTGAGATTCGTATTTGTTCAAACAAAATATCTGAACATTATTGATGTACTCATTAATTACTCATTAAGTCATAGCAACGCTTATGAGTTACACATTTACTCCGACAATTGCTCCTAGAAATATGCTTACAAAATAAAAACTGCTCACGAGTTACTCATGAGAAGGAGTAGGATGATTTGTGAGTTGATGTAGAATTATTTACACGCAGATGAATATGATATAAGGTGTAGGATAGTCTATGAATGACTCAGAGCATATGTAGGATGTACAGGTGTTTTAAGAATATATCATATATAATATGTCAGACATGCGATTTTTAATCGTCGATTTAAAATCGTTAGTTGCAGACAGTCGCATGCACTTGCACATATGGGATATTCCCTGCGATTCTCTTAATTAAAAGAGCTACAAAAAAATAGGTTTAATACTTTGACACAGCGTTTCCCTCATATATTTAATGAATCATACAATTTGGTTTAAACTTAATTATTTCTTATTATATAATTTGATAAATACTTGTATTTGATCAAATATATTGGTATCAGTATTTATACACGTCGAAAAATAACGTTATTATATTTGTAATCAAGTGTTATAGAGAAATTCAAAGTAATATTTAACAAAATTGGAATATTTGTATCATTTCCAATTCAGAAAAAAAACTATATTAAGTAAAAAAAATAATGAACTATTTGTCATCTTCTCATACCAATTCTGATTCTGTGTGGATATTATTCATAGGAAGTAGATCTGCATGAATGAAAAATAAATTGAAATACATGTACCAAGTCTGTGACGTTAATTTTCATGTTGATTTACACGTCACAATTATCTTGCCGTGACAATGTAATACAATTGATGATATTCTTTATGGTGACTTTTGAGATAAATTAAATCAACGAAGGCCATCTAAGAATAATTAAATAAATTATAATAAATGTTTCAAATTTTAATAATAGTCATCTAATTCAATAATTACATTTTGAATTGTCGGCGACTGGGTCGCAAGGTATGTTACACTGTCGCGATTATCCTACGATTTTAAATCGGCGACGGTCGGCGATTATAAATAGCATGTCTGACATACCCATAAGATGAATTTATAAATTTTCCAATGCGTCATTGTGCAAGACTTTCGCTGGAATATTAATTACAAAATTAAGTATTTTAGCTCTTTATCCATCAAACTGCAGCCTTTGGTCACGTGGAAAATCGATCTCAACATGGCTCACATTTAAAATACTGTTTAAATAAATTATGTCTATGAAAACATGTTTTCGACCTATCAGATTACATTGGTCACCATGGTGAGTTGGTTACCATGGACAGATTCATAGTATACTTTTGGGTTATATAACATTCGTTCACGTGACCCAAATCCATCAACCAGAATGTTTTACCTTATGCGTACATTAATTATTATATATATTTCCTTAAGTTTACTTAAGAAATTCATGCAATTGCTACTTAATATTGTCAAATAACCTAGATATAATATATACAGATTCTTTGATATTGTGAATTTTAAGAATTTTTATGGATGGAAACGTTATGCAAAAAAAGTTTAGGGAAGATACACCATTTCGTATATTCCTAGACTCATTTGTAACTCATTCAAAATATGTCTTATTTTTCAACAATGGTTTCTGCCAATTTACAGTGTATTTGAATGAATTAAGGAGCTTTGCATGATTCCGGAGTTGCTCATTCAAACATTCGAAGAGCACATTATTGGGGAAGCATGTGAGTATCCAAGTAAAATAAACTTAAATAACACTGAAGTTAACCAATCTTAGCCGAATTGAAGTTTGTGAATTTCGTTGGTGTTAGGTAGTGCGGTAAAGATCGCAATTCATTGTATTTTCGAAATGCTCTGTTACTAAAAAATAAAAAAAAAGCAAAATGTATTTTCAATTATATACCATCAGGATCTTAATTTTGAAATAAGTGTGAAAATCACTCAAAACCATATATGAAATATGATAAAATAACCACGAACATTCATAATTCACGAACTCATTTTATATTCGAATAAGGAGGCGCAAGTTAAGAAAAATGTTCCACAAGCTACTAAGATATTCTGGTTGATCAGCAAGATAGTCAGTGCATGTATTCATAACGGCTTGCTTTAATTCAAAATTTGAAATACTATTTTTAGTATGAGACACTAATTTCAAACATTTTTCAATCAGTTTTATTAGCCTAGACACATAGACTATTACACGCATCCCTGAAAATTTGTGATCATTTTGTTCAACTAAGAAAATAACCATTTATTTATAAACAATGCCTGAATAATTGTTTATGATATATACTTAAGGACAAAAAAGATGCACCATTCATTCATTTTGTATTTTTTAATAAATCAATTTATTTTAGCCCTAATTTTTTTTAACTTGGCAAGTTTATGTAACGGTGTGTCAACAACCATACTGTACATTGGTTTGTCAACACTCTGTACCAAAGTGTCAATACTCGATCAAATGTGATAGATATTATTCAGGGCCCTGTGGGCATATTATACATAACAAAAGGAAATGTCAAATCAAGAAAAAAAAATGATGGCGACCTATAAGATTAAAGATGCCACGATTTTCCGAATTTGAAAGGGAACACGCTTTAGGCATGTTTATGGGTGGAGCCTCGCACAATGTTGTTTCAAGTCATTTTAACGTCCATCGGACAATAGCTTAACGTCTAGTGAAGAAATCTGATCGACCCGCGATCGTCCATATTCCAGTAGGTCGCGAGTAAGGAAACGTTATCAGGATCGCGAAATTCACCCCACACGCACTGGAAATAGGAAATAGGAAGTGCCGTACAGACAGCAGGGATATTTCATGGTTTGCATTATCCAAAGATAAGCGCCAAAACGGGTTTACGATGTTTGCGCGAAAAAATAGATTCGGCTACGAAAAGCCTTCGTAGGTACCGTACGTGATAACCGAAGACAATGCTAAAAGCTCAAATGGGCCTGAAACCACACCGAAAAATCCTGGTCTAATAAAAACTGAAACGATGTCGTGTTAATTGATGACTCGCGCCCTCTAGTGTACCAAAATTACGCACGACAGCTGGTTTACCGAAGACCGGGAAAGCGGTATCATTACCCCTGCGTCCAACAGATTGATGGTTCGCATTCCTCAGTATCAGACCAATTAACGAATTACGTCGATGCCAAGATGTATATTCCCAGAGATCGACGTATGGGGTACCCCTACACGCTACAAGTAATCATGAGTTGGTAAAGGTTTCGAAACCTGGAATAGGAAAATGCCGGAGCGTGTGATATTATGTCTATTTGTGATAAAGTTATCCATAACAAGAGCATGCAATTTTGTAAGAGTATTGCAGACACTTTAGTCCCTCTTGTGTGAAAATTTGAATAAAATCCATACACTACTTGTTTTTATATTAATTTTTACTTTTAACTGTGCAGAACTTTTGTCCTTAAGTAGAATAGTGTATCTGGAATTCGCGGGAATCTATAATTCGCGGACACGTGTTATTTGAGAATTACTTGAGACCGTGATCGTGTTTTGACTTGAGCGTGATAGAAAACTGGGGCCATATGCATAAAAAATCTTACATCTGAGTCTCAGGCTTGAACTTAGAATTTCGGAGTGTACTGCGTGGGGTGCACTTACGTAAGTTAAACGTCTCAGAGCTATTCATGAAAATAAACTTACGTGAGTGCACTCGAGAGTCGACTGACACCCTGTTTTTTGTGGAGCCTGACAGTTTCTGGTTAAAAACCTAAACGTGTGCAAAAGATTCTGTTTGTATTCGTGTGATAATTT
Source organism: Hydroides elegans (assembly GCA_001703475.1). Classification (NCBI taxonomy): domain Eukaryota; kingdom Metazoa; phylum Annelida; class Polychaeta; order Sabellida; family Serpulidae; genus Hydroides; species Hydroides elegans. The sequence goes on along the minus strand of LQRL01148888.1, from coordinate 6,270 downwards.
TGATGTCACAGCATACATTTTTAAATAATAATAATTATTATAACTTTTATTTAATATTGGTTTAGTCTTCCGCCGCCGCGTTAGTATTCAGTCCTGTCCGTCCTTCACTATACGAAATAATGGAGCTATATTAAACAATTAAGTTTTTTATACGTTCTATATGGCATACAGGGGGTAATAACATCAATGAACCATGTCTGTCCGTCTGTCTGTCGACACCTTGGGGACCCTCA
>LQRL01148886.1:11625-24654 GCA_001703475.1 Hydroides elegans | reverse complement strand
CACTAAACCCCTCCATTTCGATTAAGATACGGAAAACAAGCATGAAAATTGCAGCAAATTTGCTTTTACTATAATTGTAAATGAATGATTTTAGCTATTTTGGAATGAAGATTTATTATAGTAAACTACAGCATTTTCATACAATTTTTGTATGCCATGATTCTGCATTAATTCTACTTTATTTTGATATGAAAAACAATATGATCGTAATAATACATATGATTTTTTTCAGAACACGTCTGCATTGCATATTTCAGAATTCATTATCATCGGTACTAAAATTATTGAAAATACATGATATTTTGATCATTATATGACAAAAATTGTATCTAGTTATCATTTTAAATCCATACGAATTTAGGTATATCATGAAAGTGTTTTTTGAAACATAAAAATATTCACATTGTTGCACTTTTAATGTTTTTATCTTTATTTTATTATTATTTGTAGCGTATGTCGCTAGCATGTACATGGTAATAAGAATAAAGGCGGATATAAAAAAGGTGATGAAATCATCTTCGCTTAAAAACAAAATTATAAATAATCTGGTTAATTGTAATTAATCTAATATGCTAGTCTTTAGCTACAATAGATGTAAATTCATGCATTTGTTTGCACTTAAACCATTGTTATCAAAGAAGATTACATAATACGATTCAAAGTTACATTAATGACTTCAGACGTGTGTGAACTGAATCAAGCATCAAAGCATACTCCTCCTAGAGGCTGGATCACTTATTATCCCTTTGTTTTTACTAATCTTTTAAATGATATACATTGTATGATGTTTAATAAGAACATAAGGCTAAATAAAGTAAGGCCACAAAGTAATGAGGGTTTTCAGTGAGTAGAAACGGACCTTTGAATTACAATCACATTTATCATAAATCATAGTAAATGAGCCTATAATTTCTACGATTTACATCATGTTTACATGATCATTTTTGATATTTATTGGAATGGAGGGGATATACGAATTACACCATTAGAATCAGCTTAGTTTAAAGTTTTATTCATGCAAATTTGAGAGCAATTCACATGGGGCAAATAGTTTAAAAGACAGTGTAAAGACGGTTAAAATCGAGATTTTTACCGAATTTTACGCATAAACAGCGGAAAACTTTAAAACATCAAAATACGTTTCCTACTCTAAAACAACAAAAATACAAATTAAGTTGCTATCATTTAACAAGAAAATGTTTCAAAAGAATTATAGAAATTAAAAAAAAAACTTGGGTGAGTTGACCAAAAACTTGGTCGAGTTGACCAACATATTTGGGTGAGTTGACCAAAGCACTTGGGTGAGTTGGTCACAACTTTGGTGAGTTGGTTTTTGGGTGGTTGATTTTTGGGTGAGTTGTCCGACATCCCTTTTAAATAGGCCATTTCTACTTAAAGCTCAGCAGGATACCGATCCCGGTGTTTGTGGTGCATTAAGCTGTCAGATAGAAGTACTGCATACAGTATTTAGGCTTGAAATAATGTAAGGTAGACCCGCATTTGAGTGAAAATGGATAATATTTTCGAAAATAAAAAGGTTTCTGAGCTTCAAAAATTCTTGTAATATATAGGTATAAATAATGGCTTGAAATAATGTAAGGTAGACCCGCATTTGAGTAAAATGGATAATATTTTCGAAAATAAAAAGGTTTCTGAGCATCAAAAATTCTTGTAATATATAGGTATAAATAGTGGTGAGAGAAAATATGAATTGGTCGAGCTTTGTAAAGCAGCGAATGAAACAGGGATCGAAGGTGACCCCGATGGATTGCCTGAAAATCGAGAAGAAGTTATAAAGAAAGAACTTGTAAGTCCGATAAAACTGTGCTACAAAACCCTGAACTTTGCAACGGTTCCCCAGACTTATCCGGCTTACCTTTCATTAGCCTATATAATCTGTTCATGTATTTACGACCAATTTGCTTGGTGACAAGGAAAAAGAACTTAAAGATTGGGACAAAATGGAGGGTTATCAAATTAGTAACGATGGTTATGTCAAACAACTTAACGCTGGTAAATTTGAAAATCACGATGATTTTCACTACACAACAGCATCTGTCAAGCCACGAACTAACGACAAAGACCCGGATCCTAAGCAACCTTTTTTATAAGACATGGATTATTTTTTCAAGCAACAATGTCGCAAAAGTATTTTTTCTGCATTCTGTTCCTGCAAAAGAGGGTAAGTCTATTACATTCATGACGACCACTATGTCCATTCACGCCCTGAATAATTGTGTAAGCTTTGGCAAAGGATAAGCTGTTCGATTGCGCGGGGGGTGATTGCTTGTATATACATGGTGCCGCGTTCTCATTGGTTTAGAATAATTCAGTTGCTTTATCATTTAGCTCTACAGTCACATCTCTCTCATTTGATTTTTTGATTGATCCATGTCTACACGAATAATTGTGTTTTTAGAATATGTATTTAGAATATTCGAATGAAATCGAATTTCTATATAATCTATTCATATCAGTGTTGATAGTTTCATTGTATATTTCAAATATCCCTCCCACCCTTTCCTTGCCGTTTCATTGTTAAATTAATTCTATTTGCCTATTAGCACGGTATATACTCTAAAGGTTAGAACATTAGCAAAATTATTCTCCCCAAGAATTGTCTTTTCATTCTTCTTTAAATGTCAATTCACGCCCAGAGTAATTTACATTCATGACGACCACAACCTTTTCATACTACCAGTAAAGTAATATTTAACGTTGTTGTTCAATTCAAAGCTAATTAAAAGAGAGAATATGAACTATTCTGTGCTGGTAATTTTTTTTCAATAAAATACATTTAATAAAACATCACAATTCAATATTTTTGACATTATATACGTTATTGAATGTCACTATATAAAACAATTCAAAAGTGTCTTAAACAAACATATCAAATACTATTTCATGTTATACACAGGGCGGATGGATGCTGTCGGCATGTCGTTGCGGTGTGTTTTGAGCTGATAGAATTCCTGAATGACAGAAACAAGAAAAGCGTTACATCCGGCCCTTGTCAATGGAAACCAAAGAATGTAACACGTGTCTCGGGTATTTTATACGAAGATATCGAGACCAGTCTTTCGTCGACACCGGCCCCCGTCCGACCAAAGGAGTCATCGGTGAAACCGGTTTCAAATACAAATAGTCTACCATCGATAAATGATTTCGTCACTGGAATACGACACATCAACCAAAGTTCTTGCGTCTAGGATATATTTACATAGAATAACAGAGAAAATAACGATACGGAGATCGATACCACTCACGCAAAAAGCATCGATTTCCTGACACCTCTGGATAAACTTCAACAATACTTTGAAATCTATGCTCCTGATGTAACCTGTGAGTTTTGTGAGTCCTGTGACAGTTGTTTCGATGTGATATCCGACGTTCTCCGCTATTCTGAGTCTGAGCAAAAAGAAATAGAAACAAATTCAAATGATCCACAGGAAAGCACTCTTTGTTATAGTATGCGACAAGGAATAGTGCCAGCATCCAAAATAAAGGATATTTGTGCATCGAAAAAACCCAAAAAAACTGCAAGACTATTGGAAGACGCGTCTTACGATGTAGATTATCCTCCCGCGCCTGAAGCATTTGGACGTAAATTCGAATCGGTGGCAAGAAAAAGTATTTTTTCTTGAACACAAACGCATGCATAAACAATTTAATGTGAGAAATACTGGACCTTTTATTCATGACACTGTTCCCTTTCTTGGTGCTTCCCCTGATGGAATCCTTGAGTGTCCTAAATGAAAATTTGTTTTGGAAATAAAATGCCTTTAGAAACACAGAAATTTCTACCCAAGGAAGGCCCTTCTTATGTCATATATATGTAAAACAGATTATAACTGGTTAAAATGAATATAAATCACCCTTATTATTACTAAATTCAAACTCAAATGGAAGTTACTGGGATAAAAAAATGTATTCTGATCGGGTTTACCACAAAGGCTCCAAGAATATTTTCATTTGAAGTCAAATTTGATTAAATATTCTGGCAAAGATGTGTACAAAATGTATCTGAGTTTTATCAAAGGCATTTTTTTTCCAACAATAAAATCGACATAGATATAAACGGCATTTATGCAATGAGCGTTAGAGTCAGGGCCGTTGAGGATAGGGATGAAGTGGGCATTAGTCCCCTACCCTGGATAGAAAAGATATTATTATTTAATGAAAATGGCGTCTCTAAAAGTCGCAATTTGCCATATAGCTATAATCTTGATATTCATATTCAATATTGGGGGAAATAACCATTGAATTGGAAAAATAAGTTGCTCCTCTGTGAGGCCTACTAGGGGTCCGCGTTGGCCATATTTTAAAAGATTGTATAAAAGGTATGGTGCGTCGATACCCCACGCTTCACTTTTGTAAATTTCATGCCCTAGAAATCATATCTGTGCAATTTCAGGCTTCTATGTACTTTAGATCAAAAGTTATGTCCAAATGAATTTTCCCTACCCCATAAATGGCCCTCTCGACATGTACCGTTTCACCGCTTTTATGCTGAGGGTTTCACCATGGCTAAAAGCAGGTATATTTAGGGAAGCACCCTTAGGCAGCAAGGTATAGGATATTAAACCCTCTATCAGCCATAATGTCATCGCCATAATGTCATCGCCGGGTTCAATAAAATCGAGAAAACCACTTTTTCAACGGTGTTTGCAACGGAAATGCTGCCATTATAAACCTTGGAAATAAATGTGATTGCCCCACTCGGCATGATGCAAACACGAATTTTGCATGTATTGGTATGTTTGTAGTTACTCCAGGTAGCTTTTTGAGCGGCGGGCGAAAGGTTTTTTAACCTTGAACTCCGAGCAATCGATTATTTCTTTCGTTTTTGGATAATTCTTGAATGACTTCGGCATGTTCGAAGTCGCGGCTTTGGTCAATGACCACTTTATAGTTTCCCGAAGACACAGCGAAAGAAGGTTGACCCAAGCCACGAACACCCGCGTCACATGACTCGGTACAATGTCGAACAAGTAGGCTAAATGCCTAGTGGCATAATTCCTTCTTATACTGATTAACGTTAATAGAAAATCCTCATACAATGACAACGTTTTACGCTTACGTTTACGTTGCCTACCGGGCGTGGTCTTATTTTTATCCCACAATTTGATGTTTTTCGCACATGGCTCGACCCATTTGTAAAGAAATTTAAGTGTGGCAAGATTTGGAATTCCGGTATACACATTACAGTTTACTTCATTTTTCTCAACCTGCGAGACGAAACGATTTCTTAGCAGTTGTTTTGTCTCGGCTTCATCGGGTTGAAACGTATCACCGCACGTCTTACATGTAATTTGAACGGTTGTGTCTTCCTTACTGTCCAGCATATTTTTTTCAGTATGACCACTATCTGGTTCATTATCAGGTTGGGGCGGTGAGGGTGGAGTATTTCCAAGTATGTGAGTGCAATTAAACAACATACCTTTTGTACAGCTTTTAACTAATGTGTTATGAAGAGTACCTCACGAGCTGCTCCCCACAAAAACTGTTCCAAACAAAATTCCAGCTGGCTAAGAGAGATTTTTAGCAAATACTTTCTAGCTTGTAGATTTGAGCAGTTAGAGGAACACCTTTTTTGATCATTTCTTAATTTACAGTATAAGCAGGGAGAATAATTAATTAAAAATTGATTTAATCTGCTTGCAATTGTACAATAGATTGCTATCTACAATATTTATATTATTTCAGGGATTACGCACAGACAAAGATTTTTTAAATCTTATTATTAATAATTGCAACTAAAATGCCTTATTTCAAAATATATATTCTGTAATAAATTCGAATATTGATATTAATAAAAACTTCAGCTGTTGTATATTCTCATATGCAACAATTTTTTTAAAACGCTTTCCAATCTACGACAGTCCTAGGAAATAAAGAGCTTTTATATTGCGTTTATTTAATGTATACGTTTTGAGTTACATGTATTTCATATATTAGCCATGGCTTAAAATCATGGATCAAATGCCTTTGATACATGTTTTTTACATTCAAGAAGGGCACCCCACATCCTTATTTCTAAAAAAGTATTAATTTGAGGCTGAAATCAATTAAAACATTGAAATAGGCAATAAATACTCAAATTTAGAACAACATTTTAAACGAAAAGGTGTTCCTTTTTTGTAGCTAGCTGACCTCAGAGCGCTTATCTAGGCAGCTAGAATCGGGATAAGAGCACATTTTGTGAAAAATGAAAATCGGAATACTAGTATTTAGCACCATTTTTTGAATGCATATCTATCAATGACGCCTAGCTATATATCTCTGAATCAGAATTAAATACAAATTTTAAATAATTCAGTAAAAAATAACAAATATAAAAAAGGTGTTCCTTTAGTTTTTGTAGCTAGTTGGAAATTTTCAAAAGACTGTAGCTAGATAATTTTTGAAAAAAGATTTTTTTAAAGAACACATCGTGGGGTGCTCTCTATTCAAGTCATTAGTTTTTTTAATGTGGACAGATTTTCAACGTTAATAGATTAATTACAAAAGTAAAATGTAATGACATTTATATATAGTAACTAGCCGTGGCACCCTTTAGAGCGTTTTACATTGGAGTTTTTATTTTTTATCATGTATATTAGTTTATCAATTTATTTATTTATTAATCTATTATTGGAGCATTTTACAGATAATAAATGAACATAAAGTCTATACTAACACTAACACTGGTTGATAAAATAACAGAGGATAACCAATAAAGCCGATTAGCTTAATTCCAAAGAGGTCGTCATATTTAACAACTACAACTGTTGCAAGGCTCAATAATTTCACATATTTGTTTTAATAAGAACACTGTTGTACATTTCAATATACAAAATACATTATTTAACCAGTTTACGTACAATATGGCTTCTTGTTTTCGAAATTTAGTCTTGGTTTAGCACGGAATGGTTAAGTTTTCTTTAGACATTATGCCTTACAGATTTTTGATTGAGTTCGGGATATCATTTTAGTTTGTACGTGATGCCATTGGAGTAGATCACTTAAACGAGCAACACACCAGACAGAAGAATTTTAGCAAAATATAGTCTCAAAACGAGAAGCAACAAACACTGCACTGTTATCCTCTTGAAGTGCACCATTATTTAAAATGTCGTTTTTCGTAGTTATTTGAAATCATGGAACGGAAACATCGTTTTGAAGTTCTCTTTAGTTGTAAATGAGATGCTGTTCAACACAGCATTTTACAAATGTGACAATTTTGACAAGTGTTTATAAATCTCTTATTAATGGGTAACTACACAGCAATACAATCTGGATCACAATGGATTTAAGAGCGTCTCCTGCTGACCTCTTTTTGCATTTGTTGGAGGTGGTGCGGCTACTGCTCAAAAAGACAAAGCGTGCTTCTTCTTTAAGAGGTAATATCCTAAAGCTGATGTACAAATTACATAAATGAGGTTGCTCCGGTAATCAACACATGTTTAATGTTATCAATATTTCCTCTAAGATATGAAGGACAAACCGTATTACTAATTTTGAATCCCATGATTATTACGATTAAATTATACATGTAATATTATATCGAGCATGCTTATATGAAAGTTTTGTTTAACCAATATTTGATCCTGTGGCTAAATCCATCATGAAACGGGCTATATTATTTTGAGCTACTTGTAGTTTCTGCTTTTGTATACTGGTCAAGCAAGCAAACAATAATCGAAATGACATAAAACAGAAACTGGGCATATTTTTGGAGTGATTCATTTAAGCAAGCCATATAGAGGTAATTCCATATAGAGGTAATTCTCAATTCCGCCAATGTAATTTTGCATAAGATCATCCACTGTAATAAAAAGCTGGGTTTCACATGAAAATTCTGGCAAAGGCAAGTGTTTGAGCTTTGTAGAATGTAGGACAAACCGTATCGCTCATTTGAAACACATGATTATTACGAATGAAGTTACACGATCTTATAAATTAAGAATAAAACAATAACTTGTTTATTGATTCAAGCAAGCCATATAGAGGTACATGCAGTTCAAACACTTTGGAGAAATCCCATAGGGCAACATCTGTTTTTATTCCGCCATTATAACGTTGTGAACTTGTATACGATCATCCTTGTAATAAAAAGCTGGGTTTCACATAAAAATCGTGATTAAAGACAGTTTTTGATCGATGTGAGGATGGTATATTGTTTGAAATGTGTTTATATAAGATGAAGATATAGGTGTACAAAAGTTTACAAAGGTTATGAATATTGAATTGAGCTGACGTTCAAAGTGCAATTGAGTCTGGCTTTATGGAATAGCATTCATATATAGATATATATATTTATATGCATGAAGTACTTTTTTATATAGTAGAAAGATCATAGATATTAAACATAGTTAAATCTGGAGACAGTTCATATTTGTCAATGGTATGAGCTTGTGTTACGATTTCCCGTTTTAAACCTATTATTTGTTCAAAAAGCAACATTATGTAATGAATTAATTAAACACCTATCCATATAAACAATTAAAACTTTATATTCTGAAATACAAACAATTAAAAACACTCACCATAGTCTATATTGAGCATAATATCTCACAATTACAAACGAGATTTCTATGTTGGGACTAAAACGGGGCTATGCTATAAGTGTATTTAACTTCTAAGGAAAATTGTCTTTGAATCTTATTTACTCCCATCATTTAAAGATTGAGCCAATCACTTCTCTATTATTTGAGATCCATCAATTTTGCATTCACAGTGCAAAATATTAAGCGCATAGTTTGATTCAGTTATGTAAAATACCACCAAAGGAAAGTGGTAGTTAGACTGGTATCTTATTCATACGTTACTATAATTATCTTTCTTGGGATTTTAATAAGTTTCCAAGTTTTTCCAAGTATTTTCAGGGCTCTGCGATCAACACGCGGGCATTTAAGCACTTCCCATCTTTATTTTAACGAATTGAAAAGACCTGATACACCAATGGGCAAAACAGTTTTTTCTTCTCTAATTGTGGTTGTCTTTCTCTGCCAAGTTTTAAATGTATTCAACAGACGTTTCACAATTAGCATGGATGGAAACAAATGAATAAGATGCCAGCCAATAAATTACTAAAATTTACCCTGTTAAATAATTGACCATGTTACGTTTATTGACACTTTACACATGCCTTTGGAGCACTGGACACTTTATTTGTTGCATAGTGGATGAAAATTGATTGATCTCTAATTCATAGAAAATATGTTTGTTGGAAAAAAAATTTCAAAAACAATATTTCTTAGAAGTTGTAAACACTGTATACCTAGATTTATACGAAAATAAAAATTGACTTAGATCAAAATATACTCATGACCCCTGTATTTTATAACAAAGGCCTATATTATTGGTCATCAATGAGTTTATCTTAACTTTGTTTGTTGATTAATAAAGGAACACCTTGTTGAACACTTCCTGTATGTATTTACAATAACCTTATATATGTTTTCTTTTGTTTTCTAGTATAAATATTAATCATATTTTGGCATCCCAATTTGTAGTTTTATCTGCTCTGAGTTTTGTAGACAGAGATCAAGAAATGACTTAAAATTTTATTTAGTAAGCACCTTTTGATATATTTGAACGCGATGCTTTTTTTGTCCAGTTCAAATAACACTGGGGGTTTTTTATACTATAATTTTCAAACATATATTATGCTAGAGCCTAAATTAGCCTATTTAGGCATATAATTGAAACTTTCACATACTTGTAAAGGTAAGTAGTTTATGCCATAATATGGTTTAACCCCAGTAACATCCTAGATTTTGTCACACCAAACGAAACATTCAATTTGATGTTATTTGGGCCTATGCTAAATGGGCCGTAAATACTAAAATACAGTGTGACTTCAGTGACACTATGGGTATTGTAATGGAACATTATAGAACCAAGCAACACCATTTAACAGTCAGTCCCCATGGTGTTAGTGAGATCCTTTAAGACGGTGACCATGACTCAATTAATTAGATATCAATTAATATATCAATTTATCGCGTTTCTATTATTAATAATGATCCTGGGTTATTAACCGTGCAGCCCTGATTCATTAAAAGGGGTAGAATGGCTGCTCTGGTTTTCCATACCATATAAGGCTTAAGAGAGTTATTTGATTTCTTGGTTTCCAAATTGAGGTATTTTGTGTATACTCCTTTGTCGAATATATAATATCCAAATCTTTATGCACGGCGCACAGTAATGATAATTTTGATCTTTTTTTTATATAAAAGTGTGAGTCGAGGTAAAATTTGAAAGTATTAAGTTTTTTTAATACATTGCATTCATTTAATAGCTGAAAAATGAGCATGCAATTAGTATTATGTATGATGCCAGATTGTTTCTTTCCTTTTATCAAATGCACAAAAAGGTATTGTTTGCCGTTGACAGATGCCAATTACTTTGAGTAAATAGTTTTAAATGCAGATTAATGTGGTGCATTTAATTCATGTAGGTATGTTAAAACATACTCCAGTAGTGCTAAATCTATAATGCTAAGATAAAATACAAAATGGTACGCCAAACTAATTCGTTATCTGAAGGTTACTTAGCGAAAAACGAAAAAAAAAACATAAATGAAAAAAAGTAAAGTTAAAAAGAGATTTTAGATATTTTAGAGAGCAGTGTGATAATGTGAATAACCTCTTAAATGAAGACAACATGAGTTTTACTATAATAAAATCATAGAAAATAGTGCGATAAAAAGAATTTTCGTTTATCTAAATGTTACGTAATGCCAATCCGGATACATGTGTAACAAAGAAAAATTGTACATATACTAAGCACGAAATTTGCATATAAATTACATGCTGAACTAAAATTATATTATATGTAGAAACAAAAATATATTATAATAAGTTTAAATGGAGACTACATGATTTACCGGGAAACTAGTCTTTTAGTTTGTGTAGCTTCACTCATGACTTATTTCATCAATTCAAAGGTTCTGGTTGCACAATAGTTTTATGGTCACGCCGTCTCAAATTAAGACTAAAACTATTCATTTTCTTTATTTTTACTGTACAGTTGATTTGTTGCTAATTAATAATGAGTTTTTAGTCTAAATAACACTATATTGATATGAAGAATTTACTAAATATTTAACATTTTCTAAATGCCTACTTTTGACTCACCCTCTTATTGCATTATATAACTTTCCTTTGAATATATTTTGTTTATAAAACATAAGTGTAATTTCCGATTCTCTCTCTCCCTCTCTAGTCGATATTTTAGGCTTGTGTAATTAGATATAAAAACAAGCACATTTTAATCAGTAAACATAGGCATCAGAGATGCGAAGCCCCCCAGCCTAGGCAAAGCATTCCTTAACACGAATATTTGTCAGTAAAAAGAAGCAGGTCAAATGAAATATTTTTCTCAAAACGACTTTCTTACAACGTTTTTTTCACAACGTCTTTCTCACAACGTGTCCCCAACGTCTTTCTCACAACGTCTTTTCCACAACGTTTTTCTCGCACCATTGCCCTAACATATTCGTCCACACAACGTAGTCCTCGCAACGTTTCAATATAGGCGTAATCTTTCTGTGCTGTACAAATATCCCAAAAAATCTCAAATTTGTGTAAGTTCGAACCCCCGTTGTTTCGACAATTTTTAGTCGATCAAACTGAAACCTCGACGCTGCACATTTACAATATATATTCTTCCCCTGTGTGAAGTTTCAGAACCCTAGGCCAAATGCCTCATTCCAAAGTGCCGCGGACAAAATGTTGTATAAATATCCCAAAATATCTCAAATTCGTCTAAGGTCAAACCCCCGTAATTTCAACATTTTTGGGTCGATCAAACTGAAACCTCAACGTTGCACATCTGCAATATATATTTGTTCACTGTGTGAAGTTTCAGAACCCTAGGACAGAGGCTTCATGCCAAAATGCCGCGGACAAAGTGTTATATAAATATTCCAAAATATCTCAAATTGGTCTAAGTTCAAACCCCCGCAATTTCGACAATGTTTGATCGATCAAACTGAAACCTCAACGTTGCACATCTGCAATATATATTTGTTCACTGTGTGAAATTTCAGAACCCTAGAGCAAAGGCGTCATACCGAAATGCAGCGGACAAACTACTGCATCTCAAATGTTAACAGACGGACAGACGGACGGACAGACGGACGGACGGACAGACGGAAGGACGGAATCGGGGATAGCAATAGCCCTCAGCCAAATTGGTTGGCTGGGGGCTAATAAAAGCACAGACATATTTTTGTCAATATGAATAGCAGTTTCAAGTGAAGAACTCATTTGCGAATAAAATATTCAAGCCGCATAAAAGCACAAACAAAATGACAAAACATTATTTTTAATAGTTTAGAATGTCATTATAGCCTAAATAACATAATAAGAAAACGAATCAATAGATGTTTTAAACGTTTTCTACACATTTTAAAGGTTGTTAAAGCTTTTTTCATTTAGTTTAGGGTATATGCAGTTGGTAGTTAGCATAACCTATGAATAATGATGTAATATATCCGGTTGAAAACATCATTGGTGATCAAGTGACCGTTTTTTTTTCCTGTGCGTGGTATTTCACATTGATATTTTTAGGTGAAAATATAGGTCAAAGTAAGCATGATCAATAAGGAAATAACCAAATACTTATATAAAATGACCAAAATACACCCAAAAATTGACATAAATAACACTTTTTATACACAAAATTGACATTTAATTGCTTGTACATATGCTTCTAGATAGCTGATGTATTTTTGGTACTTGTTTATAGCATGTTTATAAATATTTTATTTGTTGAATTAATTAAATGTTGCATAAATTTATGTATTATATTTCTAAAAACAGACATACACGATTTTTACATTAAACACGCTAAATAAACTGTTATATTTTGTTAACACCATAAATTGTTTTAAAATATTAAGATATGCTGTTGGCAACTATCTCATAAGCCCTTTTCGATATGAATGCCAAAAATGTGATGCAAACATATTCGTTCCAAACAATATATATATATAATCGATTCCAAAAAGAATCTGTGTGATTGGTTCAAAAGCCTTAA
>LQRL01148884.1:0-34141 GCA_001703475.1 Hydroides elegans | reverse complement strand
AAGTTCTTTACTTATCTGTAATGAAGAATTAACTTAACGTTTGAATGTCAAATACGTTTCATATCATTACCTCATGTATGTGTAATTAATATCTAAAATGGTCTCAACGAGAAAATGTCAAACATACGTTTTATTTAAAAAACGCCTTCGCGTATTAATTTATCGACTCATGACTTTTCATCAATGAACAACACACGTGACGCAATACAATATCATAAACAATGTGTAGTGATAACACGTGCTTTCTGGGTGTGGTTTGTTATTGTTTATGCATGACGCAACAACTGGAAAAATAAAGAAAATTTATTGCCCTCAAATTTTCACTATGTTTATTACCAGCACAATCAGGCAGATATGTAATAAATGTGGTTAGTGGAGCAGCTCCTCTTCCAATTTCTATGATTATATTTAATTCATTTCAATATCGTTCTATATCCTTAGATGTTGTATGGAGCATGATGAATGTTGGGCCATTGCCAACCAAAATGTATGTGGACGGTGCATAGTCCATATTTCAGTATTTACGATTATACTTTTTCAGTTATATGTCCCTCTTTTCTCCTAGATGTTGTATGGAGCACGATGAATGTTGGGCCATTGCCAACCAAAACGCATGTGGATGGTGGAGTAGTCCCTCTTACAATATATATGATTACACTTGTCACGAAAATGGCGACGTTACTTGCCGTAAGAACAATATTGTATTGCTAATAAGAATAATCGTATTTCTGATAAAAATAACATTTTCAATTTATAATCTATGTCACAACCAGTTATTACAACAATCTAACTTTTGTAGTTTTAAATCCGATGCCGTCAATTAAGTTTAGATAATGCTCCTGAATATGGGAATCGTGTGCATCGTGAATTACATAGCTAATTTAAATTATACTCATCTCATAAAAACTAATAATAACAGTTAATAGAAACTTTACATGCCATTAAACTTTATTCAACTCCATTGTAGACGATGATCCTGGAACATGCGACGGAGCATCGTGTGAGTGTGACAGAATTGCAGCCAATTGTATGCAAGCGGCAACAATGGATACAAAGAAATTTTACAATATTGATCTGGATGTATACTGTAGTGAATAGCTTCAACGATCCATTTTGTCCCCATTTGAACAATAAACATCTACCTGTACCTCTATTATATGTTCTCATAATGTTTATCAATTTTAAAAACAAACAAAAATAGATTGGAGGTTTCCTAAAAGCTCCGTATTTATTTTCTTGTTATTCACTCAATACATATATCAGCAATACATTGCAATATCAATATATAAATTTCCACTTATAAAATGTGAAACAATTGTTAGGTACATTGCAATATCAATCTTACAATCTTTACGATTTGTACCTGAAAGAGAAGAGTGTTTTTCTTATTGATGCTGCTATTTAGAGATTTGTATACACATATATTTCAAACATCATACGCACACGACACTGTTTCTGTGGGTTTACAACAATTGCTTTATGACATTATAACCGTTCAATCAGTATTCCAAACTCTCTGTATTTTTTGGTATTCACATTGAAAAAACAACGTTCTATTTCTATATTTTTTTAATATTCTTAGAAAGTGTAGAAAATAAACATTTTCTTTTTTATATGACATCTATGTATATATATTCTGGCTTGGAGTAGCGCGTAATCGGTAACAAAATGTACATGTTTAGGTACATCTGCTTTTAAACAACCCAATAATTTCATGCGTTTATTAATTACTATGCTTTCCACCAGGTTCTTTTGTAACCATTTATCAAACATATTCCAAAATGGTATGACATTTTTACAATTACAGAATATATGCGTGATGTCCTTGTTTTCATTACACATTGAAACAACAGAATCATCAAATTAGAGACAATCACATCAGATGCATAGTTTTTATGCATAATTTAAAGATTAAGAATGTTATCCTTAACAATGTTTGTAAGGTATTTTGTTTCTTTAAATATTATCTTCCATTGATTATTTGGTAATACAATATTGTCTTTGCTCCATCGTTCTATACATCTGGGGGTAATTTTGATTTTACTAAGCACCTGTATTTGTTTTTATTCTACAAGTTGTATATCTGTTATTTTCTTGTCATATGATGTCATTTTTATTTTCGGTACATAGCAATGCTGAAAGTTTGTTTTTGGGTGTTGGTGTATAATTGTTTTCCATGATTTCGGTATAGCTAAAAGCATACTGTTTTAACTCATAATATTAGTTTGTAGTTTGAAACTTTGTTTCAGTGATATTGCATCCATTAGGACACCATTATTGTTTAATAAATCATTTAATGTATTTATATTTTTGCTGGATATTTCCATATTAATGAGTGATTCACCGTCAATTTTAATGATTTTTTATACCATAAACATTGACTAATTTCATCGTTTATGAACTATGGTTCACGTTGAGAATTATACCAATAATCTAATATATGTTGGTAAAATACTGGGATGCTCTAAGACAATCGATTAGGGTCCATTGTTAATGTAAGTGTAAAGCTAATGTCTTGCTTCGGAATATATTCCGCGAGAAATTTGTGTTTTCGTTATTTAGTAGTCATTTCACCCATACAATTTTCTGTGCTATCATAAAAGGTGTGTAGTCTAGGTTACTTAGTTTTAGGCAACGCTAGATTTTTGGCAACGCGAATTGTCCCACATAAAGTTTTTTTCTTCCTTAAATCGTAGAAATATCTTATTCCGAGTGATTTTATATTTTCAGTGGACCACTTTAGATCATATAAAAGCTCCATATGTTGTTAACATGATGTGAACATATATCAAATATATATTTCTTAAGGTACATGTGCGCACTATGATGCATATATTAATAAAGTAATATACTTTAATTATGTTTTAAATTAAACCATCTGAAGAATATAAAAATAACATAACAATTGCAATTATCATTTACATAAATGATGTCAAGTTATTCATCCACAAATGAATCATAATAAAAAGTGTTCCAAATGTGTTATTGCCGCGTGATGCAATAATAACGTCAAAATGCTGATTTACATGTTTTAGAGCATAAATTTTTCTGCCGGCTAAAGCATGATGTCTAAAGAGGAACAAAAACTATTTCTGAAAACATGAGGTTATATAATATGTTATTTATTTGTTAGATGTTATTTGAAATCATTATATTTTTGATCATTATAAGTTATTTATATATAGAATATTTTTATTTGCACTATTTTACTGAGGATATTGGCTAGTTAAGTTTATATTTCAGATTTATGTGCATGTTTAAACTATTCCCTATATTGATTTATCATGTAATTGTCCCCTAGATACCATTTAGAGGGCTCGAATCACTTCTATTTCCGATTTATTTTAGATTTATATTTATATGCACAATATCACTCAATATATATGCTAGCTAATTCAGATTTATTTGCATGTTTTAAGCATTCCCTTTATGGATTTATCACGTTATTGTCCCCTAAACACGATTTAGAGGGCTAAAATCACTTCTATTCCCGCTATTTCGTATATGCAATATTAAATATACTGGTAGAGTATATAGCCGCATAAATGAATGCGATCAATTTATTCTACATGTTTTCAAGCAATTATATAACTATGCTGCAACTTTGCATGTTTATTTCAAATTCAAATGTAATTATTTTAATTGCTTCCGTTTTAAATTGAATAGTATTTTCCACTAAAGATAATTTAATGCTTTGTAAGCAGCTATTTCTTTATATCATGAATTTCATTGTCATTCCTTATTTTAGATATACACGCAATTACAAATATAATAATATCGTTCACCCAATGCATAATGAAAGCTCAAGAGCATACAATTTAACTGTTTTGGATCATATTGAAACTGACTAAACACAAACACGTTATGCAGTATTGTAAAACGTTTCTGTTAACCCTTAAACACTTTTAAATGCATTGTTTATTTTAAATAATTTCTGATGCTTTGATTCAAAAAATGGTTTTCCATACAATTTACATGCGTTTCCTTCTATGCCTAGATATATTAAAGGAGTGAGCACAATATTGCTGGTGAAATGGATAAGCTTATATAACGATAGTTTTCTAATTTGAACTTTATGCTTTTTGTATTTCAATAGTTCTCTCAGAGTAATACAACGTTTATGGTTACAATGTTACTTTTCCTGAATGTCAAAATATGATTCTTGCCAATCCTTCTATTGCGTAAAAGTATGATAATATAAAGGGTATTTAAATGTCAATGTGAATGTTAAAATTGTAACCAATAAATTATTCGTTTCACGGTTATTTAACTTTCTAGGAAACTACCAATAATGATTTGCAGGGTGAACCACATATCAATTATTTTACAATTTAATGCAGGTATAATCAAATTTTAATTGTAAATCAATAATTCTAATTCACTGCATCATCCAAGCCTTATATGAGAGAATGATAAAATTGAAATTAAAATAATGAAGTTTTTATCTTTCTGATATACCCCAATCATGTAATCTAATTCAAAGACCTGATTATGCTTTAGTAATAAAATCTGTTTAAAACAGTAACACCAAATTATCGTATTATCCTCTTGAATTTTGATTTGATTGATCATATAATGTTTTGTTTAACTATTTCAAAGCCTGTATATTGTCCAGTATTGTCCAGTTTATGTTATAAGGTTGTTCTTCAGTTAACAAACTGTAGGAACTAGGAAACATTTTGTTTATATGTTACTTAGTTGTCGTATTTACTGGCAAATGGAAACACTAGTTTGTACTAAATACTATGGGGTTTTCCCAATAAATTAATTTGTTACTGGTTGATTAATTGGTGTGAAACATTTGAAGTTTGTGATACAGTCTCTATAAAAGCCTGATGGCAGTCTATTCTAGACATTCAAAATCGGTGTTGCAAAATACTACTAGCCAGTCCAGGTAAAGACAATTTTACCATTTTACAGGTCATCGATGATTTATTTAAATGTTGTTCTGTGGTTAATTTAACATTTTATTTTCATATTAAGAAATTGTATTTTATATATCAGAAAAGTTTTTATTTGATAAAGGTTATTTTGTACTGGATAAACTAAAAATTGGCGTTTTTCGTTTGGACTAACTTGTTTGTTATATCTTATTCAAATGAAATAAATGTTTTACTATTATCCACAGATATGTATGTTAGTATTAGATATGCTAGAAATTTGTCAAATAAACCATTTTAACAAATATTTTTTTAGCATTAGGTTCAGAACAGTCATGATGCACAATATGAAGCTGATTCTGTGTTTGGCTTTGGCACAGACAGCCTTTGCCAAACCCTCAGGTATATCAATCAATCATTTATTCATCTAGTACCACAATTTGTTTCTCTTTCTGAAAATATAGAAATAAACATTTATTTGCTACGGACTCTAGAGAAGTCTGGAGGGCCCGGAAATCTTATTAAATCTTTCTGGGAGTTCTGTGCTAATATTCTCACCAATGCGTGGATTTTGTTTCGTGTTCCGCCAATATTTACACCATAATGCAGAAAAAAATCATCATTCCGTCCACGATGATAAATGACTAAATAAACAAAAGAAAATATGCGAAGTCCTATAAGTCGATATTTTAATCAAAATTTCCGAACTGCACAAGTCAAATAACAATGGAAAATACGCAAAGCACAAAACAATGTGTTTATGCTAGTTATAATGGAATCACGTCACACAATGTCATGTTTTAATACAATTTTGTTTTGTTTCTTATTTATGTGTTAAATATTAATGTATATGATAGTCTACGTTTGACTGAGATCGGTTACGTTAACCATTCAATAGACAAATTTTTTTCCGAAACTCTTTGGTGATTTACAAAGAAAAAATGAAAATCTTTAGCAATATACAATCCCAATAAGAATGATTATGAATTGATTTCAAAAGATAGTAAAGAGCTGCTTTGTTTTAACTTATTTTATGACACCATTTATCTAATAATATTAACTTATTACAAAATGACTCAAGAACAGTTTTCGTTATCAGATATAGTGTTTATCATTAATGTTAATGCTTTCAAAGTTTAGCTCAGCCAGTTTCCACGTTCTGAAAAATTAGCATTACTGATTTAAAACTTCCAGATATAGTTTATGTAAATGCATTATTTGTTATAAATTAGCTTTAATAATAATTCCATAATTTATTGCTGAGCTATTCATTAATTAAGTAGTACATTTACAGGGGAGATTCAGGTTGGGAGTGACAAGAGTTTCATTCAATTTGGCAACATTCTGGTATGTAAGGGCATTTCATGGAGTCAACAGTCGTATATGATTGATTATGGATGTTTTTGTGGAAAAGGCGGAGTAGGTTCAACACCAGTTGATGATTTTGATCAGTAAGTTTATTATTTTTAATTGTTTTCCTATTGTACATTAATAACCGTACCAATATATATTAATATACAAAGACAACACGCTTTGTTTTAATAAGTTAAATTATAATTAAAATCAAACCTTACTATGGTGAGATAACTTCTCAAGAGTGGTCTTCCTCAGATGATTATGTTACGGAGCGTTATGGAGCGTAAATCGTTTTTGACGCACCGTTAACATTGGCCCTTTTATTAGATTCATTTAAAGAACAACGAGTATAAAATTGTAAAACACGTTTCAGTGGCGAATGTTTCCTATTAATTGCCTATAGTTGCATTCTTTGCATAGAAATTGCCTTAAATTTCAAATGAAACCTGACGAAAAAACAACCAGTATAACATTGTTAAACAATCAGTGGCAAGTTTCCCCTTCTTATTGACTATAGTTGCATTGTTTGAATAGAAATTGCCTTAGCTTTCAAATGGAATTCATACCTTCTTCTATTTAAGCACACATTTTAGAATCGCATTTAAATTGTTACTAATCATACAGGTGTTGCACAGAACATTATAAGTGTTTGTTTTATGCTTATACTGGAAATGGAATTTTATTTTCATATTGAATTTGTTTCGTTTACTATACAGATGCTGCATGGAACATGATAATTGCTGGGGTGCTGCTAATAACAATGAATGTAGTGGATTTTGGAATGACCCGTATTGGAACATCTACGATTATACATGTCATGCCAATGGCGATGTGACATGCAGTAAGTATGCTCGTTTGCTTTAAACATTCTTCTTAATGAATAATGATTAAGGAATAATCCCTATTTTAAGTTCTTTTAAAACTAATGATTATATCTTAATGGCAATGTCACACGCATTGAGCGTGACTATTTACTTCTTTGCATGCATACTATTATGCTTTAAAGAACTGATTTGTCAAATGAATAAACCAAAATTGTGTACCAATCTGTTTTAGATAAAAAGCAAATGTTCAAAATAAAATGTGAATTTTCATATACAAAATAAAGTTCTATCATATATTTTTTAATTTAGACAAAAATAAGCGTTGAATATTTCATAAGAGAACCGTGCATGTGATGACGTATTTATTTGTATTTTAATTTTTATAGGATGAATAGGCGTTTATCGAAGTTGTTTATGTTTTATTTTTACAAAAATGAAAAAAAAAATAAACTTGATAAAGAATTAGCGTCTAGGTCTACTTGATGCTAGGTGTATATGCAAAAGGTCGTATGAAATGCAGATATTTGCTGCAATAAAAGCAACCACATTTTAACATTGCATATTCAAATTATGATCTCATATAAAAAGACATACATAATGTAATCAAATATCTTAACCTTTATAGCTGATGCGAGGGGCACATGTGACAGAGCTGCTTGCGAGTACGATTGAATCGCAGCTAATTGTATGAATGCATCCACATTTAAACATTGCTTATTAGAATATTGATCTCATTGGAAAAAAACATATTTAATGTATTTAAATATCTAAACATTTATAGATGATGCGAGGGGTACATGCGATAAAGCTGCTTGCGAATGTGATCGAATCGCAGCTAATTGTATGAAAGCAGCCACTTTCAACATGGCAAACTACAATATTGATCTCAGTACATGTTCTTAGAGCGAAAGGAATAGAGACCAAAACGCTATAAGGTATGACATTAGTTGAATTATTATAGTGTATATATGGACACGATTTAGACCAGTTACAAAATATAGACTTGTTAAAAAGTACATTTATTTTATTAATTTGCGTTTATGCTCGAAAGAAATAAAGACTACCATTAAAAAATACTTAAAAAGATTCATTTTGTATGTGACACTATAAATACTTTATTCATGTAAATCAAAAGTCACTCGCAAATAAACAAATAAAATGTAATTGTTCTCTTTCAGCCGAATGCCGACACTGTGTGAAATTAATAGAACATCTAATATTTTGGCTCTTTACAGAATTAACAGTTGCATGTGAATTAATTATTCTGCATACTCATTAAATTAAAACGTTCGAATTCAAATCAAAGTGTTGTTTTATTTCGAAGGGTTATATAATTTTTCTTAACTTCAATAATTGAGTCATATTTGAGTAAATCATTAATACTTGGAGAAACATACTTGCAAACCAGCCTTCCTTTAATCACGCATAAATGTAGATGTTGAGCGCTCAGGTACTTTAAAGTACCCGGTAGTTTTACTAAATATGTGACCTTTAGCACTGTATGATAATGATGATGGATTGATGATTTATAAAGTGCAAACATTCACAACTGCATAAATTTATCACACAACATAAATGAATGAATATTGTGAAATTAAAACTACAACATGTCGAAATAACTACTATATAAGCTATATACCTATCTTTTATTAAGAGCGTAGCAATTCTTCACATGAAATCATTCAAACACCTTTTTTAAAAAGTAATCATTTACACTTAAGAATGACTTTTATAAATAGCTGATATATACTTACGTATGTATATATCTTGCAATAGTGTTGTATTATCAATAATATGTTAATCAAAAGCTTAAAACATATAATTGCAAATCCATTCAAACATAAACACTAAACGCAATATTAATATTATCTGTTTTTTTAATCAGAACTTAATTAATATAACATATTATGATAAGCTTTTGTCGAATTATTTTTATTAGACGTTGTCTTAGAAAGGATTTTAAAAGTTATTAACATTGTATACTGTAGAATGTATTCTAGGCGAAATAATCATTTACATCCTAACACTTTTCGTTTGGTAATAAATAATATTTAATAATATACAAATGATCTAGCGATAAGAGTGTCATATGAAAAGAAAATTGTAACAGTCCAAAAACAAAAACTAACAGAATTACTTTGACATTTTTTTCCAATTTAAAAAGGTTTGATCAAAACAAATCGATTAATCGTGGGATCAATCAATTAATAGCAACAATTGTTACATTGACGCATTTTGTTTTATATAATGGAGCAGACCTTCACATTTGTAAAAAAAAACAATCAGCTGCTCAACTTGCTAACACATGGCTTTTGCTTTTTTAAACAAATATATTCTCTATTAACATGAAGTTATGAATAAATTACCCGACAGCATATTGCGGTCACATTTTATATGCGCATTGAGTGAAGGGGATCATGAAACAATATGTTTGATATACATTTTTGAAAATGAATGTGTCTTAAACGTCTTATATGTCTTATATGATATTACAATCGAACTCTGTAAATTTACAATGTTGCATTTGGGCCCTATTTTTGAATAGGTACAACATATTTTCCATAACTATACTTTCTGATCTATGTGAACGCTTTGATGTTTTCATCATTCTTTTAGTTTCATATACATTCGAAAAACATTTTCTTTTGATGTTCGCTTTGAACATATGTTTAATCTTTTGGATTTGTGAACACAATTAGACAATATGTGTATAGGTTAGGTGAATGCGCCGCTTGCAAATTGAAAACACTATATGAAGGTCGTGTACACAGCTATAGACATAAACACCGGATATTAAAACTTGAATTTGTCCATATATTGCAATGCTTGCATGTTATTTATTTTAACAATCTTGTTATTATTTGCACTCAAAACATGGCTAAGACATCAAGCATGAAACTGATTCTGTGGATTTCTCTTGTTCATCTAGCTTTTACTAAACCTTCTGGTATTTGTTATTTATGCAATTTATGATTTGCATTTTAAACGTTTGTCATTGGTCGTTTTTAAGAATTATAAACTGCTTGATAGGTTTGTATTTAATGATTTACAATCAATTTATGATTTGCATTTGACACGTTTGTCATTTGTCGTTTTTAAGAATTATAAACTGCTTGATAGGTTTGCATTTAGTGATTCACAATCGATTTACAGTCGAAGTCATAACGATGTTTTTTGTAAGATATTTGCTTTACAAAAAAACATTTTGATTTGTTAAAAGTGTATCTCAAAATGCAGCGTCAATCAATGTATTCCAATCCATAAAGGATAAGATCTATAAAAATGTATTTGCAATACAGTTGTTGATATAACCCTACAAATAAAAGTCTGTTTTCAGACAAATATGCCTTGTTCTTATCAACTATTATTTTGCCATTTTAGGAAAGCAACAAGGTACAGCAAGCAAGAGTTCTGTTCAATTCGGAAACATGTTGTCGTGGTGTAAGGGCATCTCATATACAATGCAAACATCAATGGTTGACTATGGGTGTTTCTGTGGAAAAGGCGGCTACGGGACGCAACCAGTCGACGAATTTGACAGGTAAAAAATAATAAGATTTATTTTGATTTGGTTCTTAACTGTGATATGATGATAAAATCATGTGGCTTTTCAAAACACTTTGACCTTATATTGGTTTATAATCATTATATACTTATTAGATCATTTCGTGTTAAAATTGGTATTTAAAAAAGGCGGGTACGGAACGCAACCAGTCCATGAATTTGATAGGTCAGCACATTTGATAAAAAAATTAGAATGGCGCTGGTTTATGTTTTTGTCTGTAAAATGATAATAAAATCACATGAGTTTCGTACACTTTGACAGATAAATGATATATAATCATTGTTTACTTGTATCATTTGTGTAGAAATCAGTAAAAAATTTTATTTTACGAAGCAAACCATACTTATGCGAAAATTATATTCCTACCTAACATTTACTAAGTGATATTCTACACAGATACAGCGTAATTCATACAAACATTATTCCCTATGTTCTGTTCCGAAATGCTATATACATAAACCATTTTGAATTTTCTTCTTGATAGTGTTTATCAAACCTTATTTATCCAAGGTGTTGCATGAATCATGATAACTGTTGGGCCACAGCCAACCAAAACGAATGCTGGGGAATCTGGAATGATCCCTATTTCAATATTTATTCCTATAACTGTGATGCCAATGGCTATGTAACATGTAGTAAGTATGCGTATTTGCTTTGGTTTATGTATACATGTGCAGGCTTACCTTTCCTATACTTCAAAATGTATAGTTTTAGAAATAATTCCAATGAGGATGTAACATGCTGAAAGTATGTTTATTCGCTCATACGCTTATATAAGCTTGCCTGCTTGATTCTAATAGTTGGATACGCGTAACATATATGCATTTTAATAATATATAAGTGTTTATCTTAATTCAACGTTAAAAAAGTAAGTGTCTACAGTATGAATATAATGATAAATTCATGCATAAACTTATCATATGTATGCATTAATTATTGAAAACAAACTAATTATAAAAACCCATTTTAGATGATCAAAGAGGATCGTGCGATCGGGCTTCCTGCGAATGCGACAAAATTGCTGCCAATTGTATGAAAGCAAACAAACATATTTACGATGCGAACTATTACCAGCATTACAACGTCGATTTGAATGCATATTGCAGTTACTAGGTAGTGAATATGCCTAGATAATGTATGAACATGTTATTTCTAAATAAAACAAAAACTATTTGTTTTCCTTAATCAGTTGCATGAAAGCGCCAAAACACATTTTCGACATGAACAATATCCAGCATTACAACATCGATTTGAATGCATATTGCAGCTAGTAGGCTATGGATATACCTAGATGGAAAATGAAATAGCAAACAATAAAATTAACAATGATGTGTTTCTCTTAATCTATTCAATCGACTATTAGCTTATCAATTGATTAAAACCCATTCTTATATATTCCAAAATCATATCAAGTACGTTACACATTTTTATTCATTATTCATACATCCGAACAAATACAATTCAAGATAAAGAAATGAAGCCCATTGATAAAGGTGCTAACCTTGAAATTAGTAACAGATGGCTTAAGAATTGATTTTTAATTTAGATTATCAGAGGATGTTTTGAAAGTAAACGTTGTTTTCATTTATAAGCGTTTGTTTAAATAGATTGATGGTTGATCGGTTTATACTTAATAAAAAGTACTGTTTCCACAACATTTCTCAAAACAATTCATTTATTAAATTGATTACAGAAGACTATGCACAAATTATGCATATGTGTATTTTTCTCTATGAACGCTGAGCTATTTCTTAACAAACCATGCGTTCTTTATGGGAAAGTCAACATGTCTGCTTATAGAACACTTTTAAAAAATGTAACCATCACCCTAGGTCAAGGAGAAGGGGCGGGCAAAAAAGTCGATCAAAACAATGTCAAGCTCTAAACAGATATACTTTAAGGAAGAGTTAAAGTTACTTGTTTACTATAATATTAAACCTTGTTTTGCATGAGTGAAGTGTGATTATATTATTAAATACGAACATATATTGTGATTGTTATTCTAGTACCGGTTCTACTGAGGTATTATTATAAAATATCAAACCCATGGTCTGACTTTTTTTCGAACTGTGTGCAGGTTGATTTGTCCAAATACCGTTTTCCCACAGTGAATCGGATGGTGCGCAGACAGAATCCCCGAAGAAAAAAATCTCTTGCCGACTAAATCCCCGCAATTTGGTCAGCTAGAACAAGATCCCCGCTATTTTAGTAAACAGTTAGACCATTAACCAATTATTTAATATAATGCATCAACACTTTCATATACCATGTTAAATATTACAAGAGTCATTAACTAAACAAAGCGTCATTTCATATAAATTTTTATCTAAGTGGGATATTGTCAGTGCGCTTCATTTGTGCAGCATTGATGTTGAACAGATAATAAGTAATAATCAAGGTGTACCTTTCGATCTGTTCCCCATCGAATCCCAGCAGTCTGAGGAACACATGTTTTGATAATTTCTTTGTTTGTGATGATGGGTGTGAATAATAAATTTCAAATTTTATTACTTGCAATTGTCTTAAAACTTGTTGTATGTTATTAATGATAGGTGAATTAGTTATACTCAGCAGTTTAATTATTGCTTGTGTTCCTTTTCTGCTCCAGGCTGGCTAGAATAGGAAGAACAGCTCAGCTGGCTTGAAAAAAAAAAACATTTTTTTTTTGCAAAATTGTAAACACATGTGTTGTGGGTGCCCTTCATAATCAAATTGTCGTTGAAATGGTATGATGAGAATTCATATGTTGAACTTAAGCATATAATGTATGAATAATAATAATTTGCTCGTTTTAATAATACTATCAAAGCGAAATAAGAGCTACAATCCTATAATTTTGCATGTATGCTATAAACACAAATCTAACGACACACACATTAAATCAAAAGGGTTCCTTTTAAGTTCATCTTTTATTTGCACATCATTCCAAATACAGATCAAAGGAACTTGTATATTTGATACAAATTACGCGGCATGAGGTTATGGAACCCACTTAAGATTCATGTTTGCTGGAATTACCATTATTTATATTACTGAGCCATATCCATCTACTCTGAAGATGGTGGTTTCAAAACAAGGATTAACAATAATAAATATAATGTTATTTTCTCGTGTAAACGAGGAATGAAACACTTTGATAAAATCAAGTCAGGTGGCTACAATTATAGTTAGGGCATATTATTTTGGCATTTCGTATAAAGACCATGTCTTATATGCATGTTATTAAATGATCAATGTCAAATCAAACATATATATGAGTTCATTATGATTGGCGACAACCAGATTACGTAGGGTTTTTCGACATCATCTTAAGTAATAAAATCCAAAATTTAGTTTGCGGAAGCGGAAACATTGCTTCTCGGATGCCATACATTTAGTGAGCATAATCTATCTGAGACAGGATCATGGCCTGAACTAAAGCCTAAGTTCTGATTGTTCGGTTCAAAAGGAAAATCACTTACAGATCATGTTATGTATTTTGTTATGAATGTGCAAACACAATTATGTGTTTTATAAATATTAAGTGTTTTTTACACTGCAATGTGTGCGGGTTAAACAAAAAATATAGTTTTTAACCAGGATGCATTGCATTTAGTCTTTTGCATTTAGTCTTTTATAAACACATATGTTCACTTGGTTATCATAGCAGCATCCTATAGTCTGAAATAGGTATCATGTCAGCCAAACAGCATGCTGTAAATAAATAACGGAACACGTCTCATTAATAAAATCTGCCATTCATTTCATTCAGTGAATAGAAACATATGTTATCCAATAAAATTTATCAGTTCTCATTTGAGCGCATTGAGATTAATCACGTAAGACACATATATTTCCGTTTTATTTAATGTTTAAACGCAAGGTTGCATGTAATAGGTAATGCCTTCGAGTTTATCATGATTAAATCAAACTGGTTTTGTAATTGCTAAAGTTATATAATTCACATTGTTGATAGTGGATTAACATGAAAATAACTCATTTCTAAATATCAATGCAACGGACTAAACATTCGAATTTATAATTTCTATCAAATAACACTATATACGTCATAAAGTGTACAATCAGGTCATTAACAAATATGCTACTTTTCAGTAAGCATGAACTGTTTGCATGTTTTTGCATTACAGTTTGCTTCATGTATCCGAATCTGGTCATTATGAACACTATACATTTGCTTTCATTCTTATCGGTCGTTGGTCTAGTGATATCAACGCCACGAGGTGAGTAATAAAATAGGAATCGTACTACTAGGCCTATAAATATACTCAGAGATTTGAGGACAAACACAATTCTTGCATATATGATTTTATTTCTATAAAACTCTAAAGTTTAAGAATACGGTAATATGGCTTGCGTTTTACATATGATAAAAAACATCATGGTCACATTTCTAAGTTTATATCAACGCGATGATATGTCAAGTTTTGTTGTTCATTTTAAAAATAAAGAAAATAGGAAAAAATATCGAGAGGTGTTTTAACCTAATTTACAGTGTCGACCATTTCTTGTTTACCGTAGCCAATTGGTTGTTTGATTTAATAGCTTTAGTATGTATGCAAGTGTACAGCATTCAAAACATTTATGCAGCAACGAATAACATCAGCTTTTGATCATTAATATTTTCATTTGCAGAATACTTAGTTCAGACGCGTGCCTTTGTCCAATTCGGAAACATGCTAGATTGTTATGGTGTCAGTTATACGCAACAGGCATATCTAACCGATTATGGGTGCTGGTGTGGAGTCGGGGGAGCGGGGACACCCCAAAACGACTTTGACAAGTAAGGGTCTTGCTTATCTCGCATTTTCCGTAAACACAACCTGCCACCCCTTGTATTCCTTATGAGAAACTCAAAACACGACAAGCATTTTAAAACGCAATGAGCTCTAATTGTGTTTTGTTTTCATCTATGTTCTTGCAAGGTATTTCGATCTGTTATTGAAATTAGAACCAACATATCTAAAAATGTTTTTATCATTTTGATTTTCAATTAAGATGTTGCATGCAGCATGATATATGCTGGGACGCTGCGGAGGCCGATGGATGCACTGTCTTGGATAATCCTTATGCTGTGATTTATGATTACACATGTAGCGGTGGATCAGCACAATGCCGTATGTAAAAAGTTGTTGATAATGCGTTGGATATAAGTGAATAAGGTTAATGAAATCTAGTTGTAGTAGTAGTATTAGAAGTAGTATTAGTATTAGAAGTAGTAGTAGTAGTAATAGTAGTAGTTGTAGAAGCAGTAGCAATAGTAGCCTTAGTAGTAGTAGTTATAGTAGCAGTAGTCGTAGTAATAATAGAAACAGTAGAAGTAGTAGCAGTAGAAGTGAACGCAGTAGTAGAAGTAGCAGTAGTAGTAGGAGTAGTATTAGTAATAGTAATACCAGTTCTTCTTCTGCGTCAAAATGTAGTGCCTTGAAAACTATAATATTGGCACAACTTTTTTTTCCAAATTTTGAGAAGAAAATTAATTCAATGAGAATATTATGCAATCAAGTTTCAATATTTCTAAAAACTGAAATGGGTTATTGTAGATGATTTTTCGAGCTCGTGCAAGGGAAAGGCCTGTGCTTGTGACCTGGTGGCCTCTGCGTGTATGAGTTCAACTTATTTGGATATGACCTACCACAACTTCGACCAGTCAAAATGCCGTAAGTTATACCTTTGTTAGTTCTTTGAGCGAGATCATTATCTTGAAAAAATAACCATATCCACTCGGCAAGGGTCGTCCATAGTACGTCTTATTCGGACGTGACGTCGAGAGGACGACCTAATTTGGGCCAATACGTAAGTTTTCCGGACGTCCTTTTATGTCCCGGCGTCCGTATGACATTATTCATACGTTCGTTTCGGACGCAACGTCGATGCGACGTCTTTTCTACGTCCGCGACGAATAAGATTTTCCGGAAAACTTACGCACGGGCCCAAATTAGGTCGTGCTCTCGACGTCCGTGGACGTCTTGCCGAGTGGGTAACGATGGTTGGCGTCTTTTAACGTTATATAAAAGTTTGGTTGTGTAACCTTTTCCTTGTGGAATACTTTATTTTACGCGGATTGTGAACAATATCAACCCTAACTTTTACTTCGCTCAATCTGACACATTTCTTATTGTTTTTAAATCATTTTATAACTTTATCATTTTTGCTCCAAAGAGTATATACATAAAAAAGTATTTTGATCCAAACTAAGAATTACAAAACTTATTTGCATGTTTATTACAATGCGAGTTCAATCTATTAATAGTGGTTTAAAAGTATTATATCGTATTCATGTAAAGTTATTTTTTATGATGATTAAATAAACAGCTTGACTTAATGTGATCTATTTTTAGTAGAAACACTATTCAATCTATGGCTAATTACTTTAATGCTATCTCATATAAATTTATGTATATCATATCATGGCCTACTGGTTTTATATCCTTTACTCTTACAGGAAACAATTACTTTTTATGTAGAACAGGTTTAAGTAATTAGGTGGGTAAATCAATTAAATATTGTTATAGATATCTTGTTTTTGTTTACAGACAGCACAAGTGGCCAAGTGTGTGAAATTTGTGCATCTTAGAAGATCAGGCTTATCGGGATGTTGAGGGATTTTACACACTATTTCTAAACAATAAAGTGATTGTTTTTTTTTTTTTATTTCGAAAATGGCAAACCAGCTATTGTTCTACGAGCAAACAATTATAGACGAATAAATTAAGAAGAGTTATGGCGGCCACCTTTAATCCCTTACGTATAAAGCAGAACAAAATAACGACAAATACATAGAATACGTTTCACAACTGAAAGCAACAAAATTCAATTTCATTTAAAATAAATTTCATTTAAAACAATCCCAGCTTTATTTACTTTTTCATTTCTTCTGGATAACTCTCAGCAAAATATAAACACAAAAGTTCAGAACTGTGAAGAAGGTTAAATTTCATTGATTAATTTTTGTTTAATGTAAGTCCTCGCTTTCATAACTTTTTCATATTTTCGGGATTACTTTCCACAAACCCCGGCCACATATGCCTGAAAACCGGAGCCCACCACGTTTTAATCCCATACGTATAAACCAAAAACAAACTCTGTTTATAAATTAAAGCCCAACTACCCTTTCTTTCAAATTATAGAATTAATTTTCAATAAAGGACATGCGTAATATTTTTTTTAAAGCTCTATACGAACAAAATGACAACATATACATATCATATTTTTCACAACTGAAAGTAACCAAATTAAATTTCCGTAAAACTGAAATCTCAACTAAAAGCACTCCTCGCTTTATAACTTTTTAATATTTTCCGGATTACTCTCCACAAACGCCGGCCACACATGCCTGAACACAGGGGCCCACCACGTGTTAATCCCATACGTATAAAACGGGAAATAAAGCTCTCTATCTCCACGTGTCGTGGCCTTGATGACCTCTATAGCTGTGTCCTTGACATTGGCACTTGAAGGTCGTTTGGCTTTAAGGTCAAGGGGGTCGACACCCAAAGCTTTGGCGCGCTTTTCGAGGCGATGCTTAGTGTCCTCGGTTTCTACAAAGATAAATAATAAACATGTAAGATTCTGTATATAAATGGACGAAGAGGAATTTGTATATATTGAAAACGCATATTCCCAAACGAAGTTTTAATGGTCTCTCATATCGCTAACTCTCATCGTGTTTTCTCGAGGTGGTGCTTGTGCATTTCGGATTCTTGAATGATATAATAGATAACATTGTTCGAATAACGTCATCCAAGTCTTCAAAGGAGATCTTATTACAACTGTTTATTGTGATACCATAACGTCAAGTAAAAAGCCTACGGAAAATAATTATATGACTAACCTATGTAACCAAGGTTACATACAGTGACTGGTATTGGATCTTCCGATCCACTCAGCTCGATTCTTAGGCTGCTGAAAAATCCATCGATGGCGAACTTTGTCGCACAATATGTTCCTTCACCATAGAGTGGTACTTTTCCTGAAACATATCATGACAAATGAAAAATAAATAATTAAAATAACATATTCGGTATATAAAAGGGCGTAGTTACATTAGCAGAGCTAATCATTTTATCAGCATTTACTTTCGGTGAGATATTTTTCTAGAAAATTATTTGCATCATTTGATATACAAATGTCAACTTTTCATATCCATTGGTTAGTATGTTAACAGGAGATCATATGATCACATGATAATTGATATTTGACATGCCTACGGTTCAAAAGCAAGCCTCGTTTCTAGGAAGAATGACTTGTTAGGAGGGAAAAAGCCCGAAAAAGGCCCTAGTGTGCCAAAGCCCTCGTTTTCGCTATAATTAGTCTAATCCACTCGGCAAGTGTCGTCCATAGGACGTCGCATTCGAACGTGACGTCGAGAGGACGACCTCATTTGGGCCCATATGTAAGTTTACCGGAAGTCCCTTTCCGTAGAACGTTATTCGCACGTTCGATTCGGACGCGTCGATACGTTTTTTCTACGTCCGCGACGAATACGGACGTCCGGAAACATACCTACGGGCCTAATTAGGGCAACCGCTCAATGTCCGTGGACGCCTTGCCGAGTGGGAAATTTAACAAACCTGCCAGAGAACTGATAACCCCGAACCGACTCCCTTTCGATTCCTTCAAATACGGCAGCAAGGCTCCCGTCAAATAAACATAGCTCATGAAATTGATTTCCATTGAATCCTGAAGTGACTTGAACTTTTCCATCGATCCGTCCCATTTGACGCTATCACCAATGGTTTGTGGTAAGAGTGCGTGGTTAAGAATGACGTGATCTATACTGCCCAATAGATCTATGGTTTCCTGTTTAAAATAGAAAATGATTAAAGATATTAAATGATGATATATATGAAAAAATGAATCGATTTAGAAGTACTCTGATACACTGAATAGATTTTCAATAGATTTTTTTTAAAAACTCAATACATAGGTGATATGTGATGGTCATTTCATATGTTTCAAGTTGAAATTCACACAAATAATTACCAAAATTGACTCTAAAGGTAGACTCTATACGCATTTTTTAAAAAAATGTATACAAGTTTATGGTTCAATAATCTATCTACTTTGCGCTACCAATATCACATGACTAATACATAAATAAAAATATAAATGCATGATTATATTAAAAACATAATTCATTGTTTCTTAAGGAACCAAAGTTATACCTTAATAAGTTTGTCGGATGTCTTTTCGTACTGCAACATATCTGCAACAACATAACCGAACTTGGCTCCTTTGCGACCAACCCTGCGACATTCTTCGACCACCTTCAACATAGAGAAGAGACTACTTTTAATAAATGTAAAATCAATTTGCAATATCTACGCATGATAATCAATAATATAGGATGAAGATCGACCACCTTAAACATGGATCGGAAACTGCTTTCAATAGCTAAAAGATGAAATTGCAGCATATACATGTACGTATGGAAATCTATTATATGAGTGAAGACACACCAATGTTAGAACATATAGACGTACAAATCGCAGCGAAGCGATTTGTAAAATATGTACGTAAACATTACATTCATTAACATTATCAAATCAATACGCATCAAGGTATGTTGAATATTGATGGAACATGTCACAGTGGCAGTTTGTTACGTTTTAAACCGATTTCACTTGAAGATAAGGCGCATAATTCAAATAAGCGCGCTTTTTTCTTCAAGGAAACATGTATAAAACATGAACCCGCTTTGAGCTTTTTCGGGCCGGTCTCCGGTGAACGCGGCTTTAGACCGATGTTTAAGAATTCTTACCTCTTTCAATGCTTTTTCATTCCTGGCCGTGACCATTACATTAGCACCCAGCTTAGCATACTCAATAGCCAGAGCTCGACCGATGCCCTTTGATGAACCGGTTACCAGAACGTTCTTATTCAAAACATCTCCTGTAGAAGCATGAATAAATTTATTATTTTTCATATTATTTGAACATATTTAATCATGATAAGGGTGCGTTCACCGGGAACAGACCGAAAAAAGCTCGAAAGCCTGTTTGTTTTGTTTTTTCTACCAATTTCGCTCCAAGAAAAAAAGCGCATGATTTGTGTGTTTGGATTATGCGTTTTTTTTCTTGGAGTGAGATTGGTATAAAAACATAACAATCAGGCTTTCGAGCTTTTTTCGGCCTGTTCCCGATGAACGCTCCTTTAGTCATTTCACATCATTTTCGCCCGCAACAACCAAATGCGCTGCAATCTTCATAATCCATAAAATTGAATCTACGGGTAGAATTGGTGTTGCGATATGTTGTGGCTCGAACGCGCGAATTTACATTGTCTATTCAGCTCTAATATACTAAACATGTATATGGTATACATAACATACATAAGCGATCACCGGTCCATTCTTATATACAATACTTTTGCGCCTCCGATTTTTACATAATTCACGCCTGTTCTTTATATGTCCGGATTGAAAACTCAACGATTCGGAAGGCAACACCCAGGAAAATGCCTTTTTAGAATTCAATGGTGTTAAACACAAACCTGGTCGGAACGTGTCGCGTGTGTAGAACATGTAAATTGCTGCCACGGCGAAGATAATACTGAGCTTGAACATAGTGAAAACTGAAGAAAACTAGATAAGATATGAATAACATCTGATCATAGAAATCGAGTTCAACCTAAAAATATGTGTTAAAGTATAAAAAGGTTCAATTGGTTTTGAGCTCAAGCCCTGCAGATTTTCTGAAATGGTCGTCGGGTGTACACGCACCTGGATGTAAATTTCATGATCGGAACTGAATGAGAAGTGATTCGGGGGGGGGAGGGGGGGGGGGTTATTCATTATCAACAACGTAACTATTTTCTCACATAAAGGTCTTCATAATGCAAATTCATTATCATCGTTCTCCTCACTCCTCAACAAATATAAGAAAAAAATAATACCATTCATCCAGGATCAATGGTATGTATTGTTTTCTCTGACTATCAATTAAACTATTTCTGCATAAAAATGTTTTACTCAAAACATATAATTCCATTTCGAACAACGTATTACTAATGATGCGGCGAAAAACTCCTGGGGAAAATATTAAACTTTTTTTTAAAAGTTAAAGCTCGTATTCCATTAGATTCTACTGTAATGAAATAAACATCTAAGTATCAATGATGATTCGATAAAGTTTATAATTTGATAACGTTTTGCTTAATTGTGCCATTCTAAATCAGTTTTTATAACTGAACATTAAGGGTAGAAATGAATAGAAAAAAGTGGGCATAGACTCTATTACATCACGTTTTTTTTATTCAGCGGCGTTTTTATAAGAATTATTAAGGTCTTGCTGTAAGCTGTAGTTCAGAACAGTCCCTCTTTAATTTAAGTGTCCGTTTGTGTCGCTGTTTCAAGGAACTTAATATAGATTTGCTAACGCAGGGTCTCGATTGAGTTCGCAGAATTCAAGCAGTAGATTATAACCATTCCAATAGAGTTTTCGCACCTAAACCGATCAAGGAACGAAAGCCTGTGGCATGCGATTTTCTGCACACAGTAATCAATTGTTAAAAATGAACAGAATTTCCTGAAAAGTTGTAATTTGCCTCTAACTTTTTTATTTTCCAGCAATATATTTTCATAATATTACCAACCATCCAGCTTTACAATTCAAAATTTGCAACAGTTAAAACATTTCTGATTGCAAAATCAGGAACCAAGATATAAGCCTCTTAAGTATACCAAATTCAGTGTTCCCACTTTAGCGGAATATATATTAAACAACTCATATTTCTTTTTTTTACCATTGACCATAGAATTCTATAACCAACAAAAAAAGCGAAGATTTCTTTTCAAATAAATGTTGGATATTGGAATGAACCTTGAATAACGATGTTTTAAATTCATGGTACGGCTACCGGCTAGCGATATATTTTGAATTCGCTCCGAAACTGAAATAAAATATAGTCAAACCAGTACGAATAAATAATGTTATAAATAAATTCATGAATAAATTGCTTTAAATTTCTTTCAGTGTCGCTGCGATTTTAAAATATGTCTCTGGCCTATGGCCATAGTTCTACCATAATACAATAAAAAGACAATATAAAGGACAGTACGTGGCTTTATTTTGCACTGAAACAAATAAAACATCACTTTGATATGTCATCTATGATATGTACTGCTTGGTATAAAATATGTCCCAGCTTTTAACCTTTACAGTTGACACGACGATATGAAGATTGCATTTAGGTCAATCTAAAACTAAATGGTTATTGCAAATATAGGTATTAATAAAATAATACAAAAGGATTCATCTTATATTCTTTTCAACCGTTTATTCCATTAATATATTACCAGCAATTTATGTTATAAAATCATAATTGCACAAAAAGGATTTTAACCAAGAATAATTAGTTTATATTTCGAAAAAAAAACATTTACCTTGTTCGGTTATATCCTATATCAAGTATATGTAAACAACATGAAGTACCGGTACAGTATATAGCTTTATCACCGATATATTAACGATAAGGATGGTTAACAAGTAGCATAATATCATTTACCATATGCATATAAATATGTATAAATGAAATATATGTTTCACATTCATCCGTGTCGTAACATCAATATTTGTTTATACAAATAGAAATTGTAAGACATTACACATAAATATATCAGTGAATGAGATTGCGAAAATGCAGTCCTACATATTTATGCTGTTACCTTTGTAGCATTAAAGTATATTTTATAGGTAGAGTCTACTAAGGGCCTGTTCACACAGGAACCGAGAAGCGACAATATACTTATATTTTCTTTATAGAATTAGCGACAGAGCGTCGCTAGTTTTATGAAGAACATATAAGTATTTATACTTGCCGACCGCTGTGTTTATATGTAAAAGAGAATAGACAAACATGGATAAATGGCATATATTTTTTATTTGATGTATATTGTCGCTTGTCGCTCTCTGTGTGAACAAGCCTTACATGTAGAGTTTAAATGTCCCACATTGGCCTTTCCAAAAAGCGCATAAAACAAATTGATTTATGTTAGGTTTGGTCGTCATTTCTCAGTAAAAATAGTTAAAACAAACAATTTAAAGCATTTTATTAAATGAAATAACGTTTCAGTAATATATATAAAAGCAAAGTTTTTTTACATCACAATATATGCATGCAATATAAATCCTTTATTAGTTTTTACTTTTACAAAACTATATGTATGTACAATAGTGTATACGTTTTAAAAATCTATTAAAAGCATCTCTTAATCATATTAAGAGTTCTGCCTTCAGAAAATACAGAGTCAAAAGTATATTTATCACTTCCTTAAATATATTTAATATCTTCAAATAGGTTGTATTTAGAAGCTTGGAAGCTAAACTTGTGATAACATAAGATTTTTCATCATGCGCATGTCACTATTAATTTTAACACATACACTTTATAAATATCAGCCAAAATATATACATAACTATATAAAACGAAAAACACATGAATAGAAACAACAAGTTGTATTTAATAAACCGGCGGTCACATGGACATCAGTAAAAAGTGTGATTTGAAGGATATGGTGAACGGGAGAATAGGATCCAGATCCATTATTTGATTTTCTTTAATCCTCTTTCAAATACGGTTTCACATCCACTTCAAACAGATCCGGCCAAATATGATGCATCAAACCCATCCACCAAGCACTTGAAGGAAAATACAGTTCCTTTTCTCCCTTCGTTGTTGCTCTGATGATTTCTATTACGGTTTCATTAAGGTCGCTCACGGGAAGAAGTGGTTTTATTTTTGTGGCGTCGAAACCAAGATTGTCGATGAGGTTGTTTAGGATATTGTCTATGTCCTCTGTACCTGAAATTATCAATTTTAAAACATTGAAAAAATAATTTGTAAATTATGATATTTTTTTCTGAGAAAAAGAATTTAATTATTATTGCAAACATACAACTGTAGCGTTTATTTGAAACACGAACAATTACATAAATCGTGATTCTGTCATCTTGAATGTTTCAAAAGCTTTAATCAAACTTTCGTTTAACATACAGAAATAATATAAAATTGACGATATACTTATTGCCACGTTTAATTATATAATTAAACGTGGCAATAAGTATATCGTTATACATGTAATAGGTTTGACATTTTAATGTTATCTGGCAATAAAATGGAATTCAAATTTTTAAAAAATCGCATTCTATTTTTTGCTTACAGACTCTACCCCTAAGCAACATTGAATGAAAGAATTAAATCGACCAAACCGCAAGTCATAAAAATGACTTTGAAACGTGCATTTAATGGTTTTAGTAAATGTGACAAGAACTTACCAATGAATCCTAAGGTACATATAGTCACAGGCACCGGATGTTCATCGAATCTCAGTTCATGGCTCAACGTCCTGAAGAATCCATCAAAAGCCCGCTTTGAGGCAGCGTAGGCAGCGGAACCATAAGCAGGCATCTTTGCTGAGCATAAATAAAATGGATATCGTTTCAAAGTAATATTCTAAACAAGCTTTACACCCATTCAAAGACTGTCTCAAGATTACAAGTTTAACAAGAAACCACGTGATGACTATTTAACTATGTGGATTTCTACCCTTGAATACGATACTCATGTTTGCATCGAAGTCATGATATAGTTATACTAAAGCAAACTGTTTAAAATTGTTTATTGAGAGAGGAAATGTCAACGTGAAGTATGCATGTATGTTCAAATGCAATAGCTTTATCTCACCCAATATATTCTGAGCTTATATTACTAAAGCATTGAGAGACAAAATATAAAAATGGTTAAGTATATATAGGTTGTTATTATCTCACATTTATCTCGCCTAATATAATCTTAGCTTACTGAAATACTAAAGTATTTCGTATTTCGTAGAACATTTTAAAGCCAATCTCAGCCTTAAAAAAAACTTCAAATACAAACCTGCTGTTGAACTAATCACTCCCAGCTTCCCTTTCGATTCTCTCAAATGTGGAATCACGTGGTCAGCCATATAGACGTGGCTTTTGAAATTAATGAGCATTGCCCGATCCAAGAATTCTTGTTCGGTCTGAGTACCCTTCCATTTCTGCCAGTCTGCGGCTTTACCGGGAAGAATGGCATGGTTCAATATGACTTGGTCTAACGGACCTAGCGTCTTTAACGTAACCTGTAAAATGAATATGATACAAAAACAAAACAAAACAATAAAAAATGTGAATTATAAATGAAAAGTGTGTATAATAATAGTAAAACAAAAGTGTGCCCGTCGCATTTTTATTATTTCGATAAATAAGGAAAGTAATTGAACAAATTAAGAACCGAACTCAATCACAAACGATTGCTATTTACATTTTAAAAAATGGATCAAATAGCCCAGCCAATTGCTGTACTTTCTTTTCAATATATTCACAATCATCGCTATATACCATTAATTGCTCACGACTTCCTTTATCACATGGAAGTCGTCCCTAAAATAGGACCACCCCTATAAATAGGGTCGCCCCTATTTTTAGGGATGTCTTCAGAAAAAGGACGTTTGTGGCCAGTCTATCACTTACTTCAACAATCTTCTTTGGTACAGTGTCAAATTGTGCCATGTCACCAACAATGTAACCGAACTTCGC
Source organism: Hydroides elegans (assembly GCA_001703475.1). Taxonomy (NCBI): domain Eukaryota; kingdom Metazoa; phylum Annelida; class Polychaeta; order Sabellida; family Serpulidae; genus Hydroides; species Hydroides elegans. The sequence goes on along the minus strand of LQRL01148884.1, from coordinate 7,956 downwards.
ATTTGCCCTACCAATTGTTTTGCATTCTTCAACAACCTGAAACAAAATAAAAATACACAATTACCATTATTTATTCTTTGAATATTCCACTCAAGCTAGAGTAGGCGTTCTTCGACTATTGAAATAGCCTTTTAGATATAACTTAATTCAGATTGGTGACCGTTTGAGTATTATGTATCACACGTCAGTTAAAGCGTTTCTTCCTTATTCCAGTTTTGCTCAAAGCATCTAAAATTCTGAAATACTCCTCGTACCTTTAGACAGTCGACTCTTTCTTGTAACTTAACTTCAGTAACTTTACCAACCTCTTTTAAAGCGGCTTCATTCCTCGCTGTAAGCATAACATTCGCTCCAAATCTGGCACACTGAATGGCCAAGGCTTTTCCGATGCCCCGTGAAGCTCCAGTGATAAGAATATTCCTTCCAGATAAAGAATCTGAAAAAATATAGATACGTATATTATCATACCAACTAAATAATTTATTTATCTGGTACCACAAATATTTTTGTCGCAAAATTCATTTTCCGCTGAACAAAAAAATAGAATAGTAGATAACAAGATACGATTTATCTTGTATTTTATAGAAAGGGAATTCTTGTAACATAATTCATTTTTGGCACCCCGAAAAATCGAGATGTATTATAATTGTGTATAATGCAATTTGTTTCAAAAGGTTTCAATATTTGTTGAATTTCAATATATCAATGTATTTAGATTATCAATTTATTTGATAGATATAATTTTTCGTTTTATTCCATATTTCATTTTGATAGAGTGACGAAATGTCTATAAAATATATTGTGCGATGTTCTAGGCTATGAATGAATTACATTAACATAATTATGATATATGCAATGTTAAGATTTATATCTTTTGACAGTCTGAACATTGGCACATATGTGAATTCATATGGGTCATTTATCTGAATTGATAACTTGCAGCTAACCAGTTTAACACTTAAATTCTAATTGTATACCAAAAAAGAATCTTCTATTGATTCTATTGAACTACTTCCCTATTATTGATATGGAATCTTTATTGTTTCACCTGGATCAAATGTATCTCTAGTGCAGCAAAGATAAACCGCTGCAACAGCAACGACGACTCCAAACTTCCACATGGTCTAAAAAAAGGTAAAAGTGTGAATGCGAAATTAATATTTAGAACCCCAGCAATTGAAGCAAAGTTAAATTCTGAAACTTTATCTAGCTATAAATAGATCAGTAGATGTTTTGCAATTGTATGTTCGAAAAAAAAATAGTGTATCTTAACCCCAATAAACGGGATATTTTCTTCCGTTATCATCACCCTTTAAGAAGGATATCCAATATCCATTATTTCAAATTCAAATGTATGGTTCGAACCTTTATCTGTGAAATAAAATGCACAAGATGCATTAATTATGATTCATATCATTTTCAGATTTGAAATGTATGGCAAATGCATTCAAATGTGAAATAAAAGGCTCAAAAAGACAAAAAAAAATAGGTCACGGCCACATTGGAAGCTGTTTCTTGTTTTTTTAAACCTGCTTTCCCATGTGATCCTAATGGGAGACTGAAAAGGCGATAAAACGATATCTAACTGCTCGTTGTTGTTGGTTTCCCATAATAAATACATTGGAAGACATGTATGACAGGAAACAAAAGCTTCCAATGTGGAATACATTAATATCATTTGTGACAATTTGGTCGCATTAATACATTGGTTGATATGTTATAAAAATTAATTGCTTAAAGTCAGGTGAAAATGATGAGCCCCTTTATCAATGTAATATACCATTATTCTTATATTATATACTTTAAACACGATTTTCATCATGTATTATTTAATGTACATTTATTATAAAGCACAATCACATAGATGTTTTAATTGAAGAACAAGTTTCATACCAAACCTATCCTTGTGAATATTTAAGTTTTGCAGTTTATCGTTAGGGTTAAGAAACTTCCGGTTTTATAACTGCATGCTGAAAAAAATCACCCCCTTTTCTTCCTTATATAGGTATGTCATAGGGGTGTAGGGTTTTATAAGGGAAACTACCTAAATGTGGCCATCAGATTTTATTTTGTATCGTAATTGCGCTTATTGTCGCTATTAGACGGTGTTTAGGTTGATATTGAAACAATGTTGTGACAATAATGGTTTTAAACTGTGGTAGGTATAGGAATGAATTTTTGAAGCTTGAATAACACGTTTTAATCAATACTGCAGCATCAGCAAAAAGTGTACATGTATATATAAATAGATCGTCCATTTTCTTTTCATTTTATTCTTACAAAACTGATGAATCTGCAGTTTTATTCACATTAGAGCAAAACATAGATCATTCGAAACTCTCCTTTCTGATAAAGTTGTGTTCTTTTCATAAATCAATATCATGACATGATAATAAATGATGGTTCAAATGCAACACAATATATACAGGTAGAATCTAAAGGAATAATATGTGGTGCTATAAACAAATTAAGGCAATTACTGTATGATAATGAATAGGTATCCAAATGTCTTGCTTTATTCTAAATTATATATTGTTTAAACATAAACAACTAAAAATGTTACCATTGTTTAGTATTTTGATGATACTATACAATGATACTATACAATACATGAATATTAACCATAGCTATGACATATTTTCAAATGATAAAAGAAAGATATTGTACACACTCTTTATTCGATAGATAAATGTCTTTCATTTAATTATCAAATATACATTTTAATTTAAAGATTTTCAAAATCATATTTGATTCAAATTTTAAAATTAATCGTTTTTAACTATTTAAAAACCATTATAGAAATGCTGATATTTGCGCCATTTAGTTTTTCGTCGCTTTCAAAAAGAAATAACCGATTCAAATACAAAAAAAAACTCGAAACTAAATCAATGCAGTAAAATCATGCACAGTATTTCATTTATTGTTAACAAGCAATTTACTTAAAAACATGAATTTTGGGTGCGGTCATCGGGCAGCGGCATATTTGCCACAGACCAGATAATTTAGTATGACATGTAGTAAATGCCGCAGAGTTGCCGCAGTGTTTACAATATTTTATACAAAATATTAATTTGTTGTCTGCAGCAAATTTGCCGCAGCCCGATGACCGCACCGCATCCTATATTACCAAATAGCGTTGAAGGCCATGTTTAAAAAAAACACGGCATCCGAAAAAAAACACAAAGTTCGATTTTGCAATCTCTTGTACTGACCACTACTTGTTCGGTAGCGATTTTTTTCTTCAAAGAAACGCATTGGCGCCTTGCAAGCGATGTCAAAAGATTCTCAATGTCATATAACATCAATTGACACCAATCAATCTTAAAGGGCACCAAACGAGAAATTTTTCAAAAGGTTTTCAAATCACCGTAATGGCGTGTTTCCATAAACCAATTATCCTCAAATCCTAAAACTCTTCATTATTTTCTATGAGAATAAATTGTGGAGGAAATCTTTTGTTGGAAATAGTTCATGATGTGCTCCTTATTCCTTTACAAAAAAAAAATCATTTTTTATTTCCGATATCTAGGGAAAGTAAAAAAAAAACGAGTAATGTATCAATGTATGAATTGACAAATATTTGTTCACTTAGTAATTGGATACAACTTTACTTCCTGTTTTTGTTGACAAAGTAAAAACCCGATAAAGTATCAAATAACAAATATATCCTATATATGGCAAACATATATATCACTCTACACTAAAATGCGGTGTGACGCTTTCTCACGTTTAAGTTCGAGCGTAGTTACACAGAGCAAAATGAAGCTAGAAGTTTTATTTTCACGCGAGCTGCTTTTTAGTGGTTACACGTGTGCAGAAAGAAGCGAGAAAACTTAACAATCGAGACCTGGGCCCATATGCATGAAAAAACTTGCATTGAAAAAAATCTTACACTGTTTGTCTGAGTGCACTTGCATTCTATTCTTTTCATGCATATGGGGCCTGGACACATATTCTCCGCTTTAACCTTAACCTTAAACTTACGCTTTCCCCCACCCTTTTACATTGGTTTTAAGGGTAAGGTTAAGCTTAAGTCGAGCGGAGAATATAGGTCTAGGAGGCTAGTTTTATTTTTGCTCTGTGTAACCGCGGCGTTTAACATGTATTATTATCGATTTGCGAGGCACTGTGGTATATTAACGCTGTTTTACAGGGCAATTTTTAATGGTTTGCGGGCTTCAAATGAAAACAGCGGGCCGAAAGTTACATTTGAGCCCGCTAAATTGGGTTTCAAATGAAAACGGCCCACTTGCTTGTTTCAAATTATATGTTTTCCCCAAAAATGCTATAATTTTTATTTGCAACGGCGTTTCACTTGGTTAATATTTAATATTTGATAAACATTAATGGTTACATTAACGATGACTATTCTAAGTTGAAGAATAAGTGGCAAAATACATAAAACAAAACTAAAATTTTGAAGGGACATCGATGGGATTCGAACCTGGGTTGAAAAGCATTAAACTTCGCTGTCACGCACCTTAACCACTAGGCCATAGGAATGCTGTTGAATTGACGCTTTAAAATAACAGTTATAATCTAAAAATCAATAATTTGTAAAACAATACAATATGCTAATGAGATGCCATTGAGTACCCGTATAAGGTAAATCGATATTAAAATGAGTATGATTGTGCTCAAGTCTCATTGCAATCGGGCAAAAAGTAGTGACCGATGAATTCATCAGATATCTTAGTTATTTTGTTCATGAGTAAGATTATTGTTTTCTTTTTTTTTTCGCGAATATTTTTTTTTAAAGAAATGCAACATTAATACAATTGTACACACATTGCCAATTTAAAGTTGGTATAATTCATTTTGAAATAAAATAGCGTGTATATGAAGTCGAAGTGGACAAATGTGTGTACCTCTTAAATCAATAATAATAGTAATCACATTGTTTTAGCCTGCGTTAATGAAATTTGTGTCCCTCAGTTTTCATTTGAAGCCCTTTTTTATCATTTGAATCCCTCACATAACATTTGAGTCCCTCGCAAGCTCGGGCCTCAAATGTATGTAGCGGGCTTCAAATGATAAAATGCGGGCTTCAAATGAAAACATCGGGCCTCAAATATCATTAACGCCCGCTAAAACAACGTGATTGGTATATTAAATATGCAAGTCACTGAAATGACAATATTACTATGTGTTTACATAATTAGCAGCGACTGCCATATTATCCGTTCAAACCTGAAAGAACCATAATATATCTTTGACAGAAGGGTCTGGCTAAATGATGGCATCTTGGTATAAAGCATATGCAGTTTAAACAAGGGAACAAAGGAAGTGATTGGATATTTTTAGCCATACAGAATAATTAAATAAAGATAAGCACTTTTAAATCTGGACCACCTTATATATGAGGAGTTTACAAAGTATATCATCATTCTTGCACCTAGAGTATGAAGTAACAAAAATATTAAATGCCATATGCGAAAGATCAAACTTCCGACTGAAAGTATCATTTTTATCAACGTGCTATCAATCTTTCAAAGATAAACTCTATTCAAGAGTATATTTTTTACAAACATCGATCATATAAAAACCGAAAAATTCCACACTAAAAAACCCATCTCATCTCCACTTAAATGCAGCATCATTCAATAAGTACGACAGTGCTCTATTGTAAGGTCTATAGAATTTGGTGAGTAGTTTTTTGGTCTTATCGAACATTTTCTCGATAGCATAGTTGGCTTTATTTCGTCTATTTCTTGGTGGCTCGTCCGAGCTTTCGTAGCCTAGAAACGGGTAGACCTGTTTTAGAAAAAAAAGGAAGATTTATTCAACCAAAACTTATTATGATAAAGTCACATACATGCAAAATCAACAATACAAGAATGAACTATTACAAATAAACGATAAAAGCACACCTACTGCACCAAGATTATTAAGGACCCATTTTATCATTCTATCATTTGTTCACAGAATTTGAACTCTTTTGATAAGCTTAATTGCAATAATCGAGATGCAAATATCCGTTTTAATCCGTTTGTTTGTTTTTTTTTTTTTGTTTTGTTTTTTTTGCAATACAGTGAATTGCCTTTTATGCGTTAATAAGACTTTTATGACTCATTTATGAATAATAATTCGGAAACCTTTATGATCACACTCGACCAGGGTCGTCCATAGTACTTCTTATTCGGACGTGACGTCGAGAGGACGACCTGATTTGGGCCCATATGTAAGTTTTCCGGACGTCCTTTTACGTGCTGGCGTCCGTTTGACGTTATTCGAGCGTCCGATTCGAACGCGACGTCAATACTACGTCTTTTCTACTACGTCCGCGACGAATAAGGACGTCCGGAAAACTTACGCACGGGCCAAATTAGGTCGTCCTCTCAACGTCCGTGGACGTCGTGCCGATTTGGATTGGTCACTAGATCACTAGCGAGCAATTTAAGACTGATACCATGAGATTTTGAATTTCTAAGAAAAACTACCTGTTGATTGATAACTTTTTCCTTTTCAGCTGCGTAATCTTCGAGTCGCAGAAATAGACATTGGTCTATCCCGAAGTGCTCCAACCATACCTTGATGGGTTGCAAATGAAAAATAGGGAAAACGTCAATTTCATTTAAAAAGTCAAACTATGTGGTACTTGTACTAAAAAAGTGAAGATATTCGTAAGATTTGTATATAATTTTCACATGTTGCACATATATTTCAATTTGTAAGTTCTCGAGGCATTGGGATGGCATTAATATTTTGTCTTACATCGTATTAAGTGCATTGCTACTGATGTATCCTAATCGTAAACACTTTTTTACCGAATTTCATTTGTTTCCAATCGGTAAAAAACGGTGCTATTCTATCAGGATACATCAGTATGATTGACATGTCATTTGTTCGAAAATGCATGAACAATCCACAACAATTAATTAAAACAAATATACCTTTACATGGTATTCATATAGGCCGATTCGTGTAATTTTGGCATAAGTTATGTGTGTCATATGTTTATAAAATGCAATAAAAATCATCAAAAAACACACAACAAAGCAATATCTTTTTTTTTTTTGTAATACATATAGACCGATGCATAACGGGGCAAAGATATATGCAATCCACGAAAGATGTACCTTGATATGTAGTACGTATAGGCCAATGCGTAGCCTAGCAACGCCTGACGTCATTATATCTTCTTCCCAGTATAATGTAATGTTTGGTATTGCGCTTTCAGTAAAATTCAAGTCGTAGAGGCAGCTATCGAGAGGGGCCAACTTGAGGCATCTATCGAAAAGTAAAATGAACAATTCAAACAAAAACAATATGTTTGGAAGATAGAAAGATAGGTAGATAGATAGATAGATAGATAGATAGATAGATAGATAGATAGATAGATAGATAGATAGATAGATAGATAGGAGGAGATAGAAAGAAAGAAAGAAAGAAAGAAAGAAAGAAAGAAATAAAGAAAAAAAGAAAGAAAGAAAGAAAGAAAGAGATGGAGAGGTAGATAGAGAAAGAGAGAGAGAGAAAGACAGACGTCATAATATCTTCTTCCAAGTATAATGTGATGTTTGGTATTGCATTGTCAGTAAAATTGAGGTCGTAAAGGCAGCTGTCAAGAGGGGCCAATGTAAGGCATCTATCGAAAAGTAAGTTTATAAATTTAAAACCAATACAATGTTTTTCGATGAGTGAGAGAACAAGAAAAAAAGAGAGAGAGAGAGAGAGAGAAGAAGGAGAGAGAGAGAGAGAGAGAGAGAGAGAGGAGGGAGAAAGAGAGAGAGAGAAAGTGAACGAGAGCGAGAGATATATAGAGACGGGAGAAGAGATAACACGGAAAGAGAGTACGGGGGAAGGGAGAAAGAGAGAGACAGTGGAAGGGAGAACGAGAGAGCGAGTGAATGAGGGAAAGAGAGGAGAGAAAGAGAAAGAGAAAGAGAGAGAGAGAGAGAGAGAGAGAGAGAGAGAGAGAGAGAGAGAGAGAGAGAGAGAGAGAGAGAGAGAGAG
>LQRL01148874.1:2898-15080 GCA_001703475.1 Hydroides elegans | reverse complement strand
TGTCGCGGACAAAGTGTTGTATAAATGTCCCAAAATATCTCAAATTCGTCTAAGTTCAGACCCCGTAATTTCGACAATTTTCGGTTGATCAAAGTGAAACATCGACCCTGCACATCTGCAATATGTATTCTTTCTGTGTGTGAAGTTTCAGAACCCTAGGACAGAGGCTTCATACCAAAGTACCGCGGACAAAGTGATGTACAAATATCCCAAAATATCTCAAATTCGTCTAAGTTCAGACCCCCGTAATTTCGACAATATTCGGTCGATCAAACTGAAACCTCGACGTTGCACATCTGCAATATATATTTCTTCACTGTGTGAAGTTTCCGAGCCCTAGGACATAGGCTTCACACTAAAGTGTCGCGGACAAAGTGTTGTATAAATATCCCAAAATATCTCAAAATCGTCTAAGTTCAGACCCCCGTAATTTCGACAATTTTTGGTCGATCAAACTGAAACCTCGACGTTGCACATCTGCAATATATATTCCTTCACTGTGTGAAGTTTCAGAACCCTAAGACAAAGGCTTGATACCAAAATGCCGCGGACAAACTACTGCACCTCAAATGTTAACAGACGGGCAGACGGACGGATGGACGGACGGACAGACGGACGGATGGAATGGGGGATAGCAATAGCCCTCAGCCAAATTGGTTGGCTGGGGGCTAAAAATGACGTGAAAATTTTGTTCTGTTGAGATCCCATAAGACCGCCATTAAGATCTCCCTGTGAAAGCAGACCTCAAGTTTCTATAGCTTAAGAATTTGACAGTCTATGCATGTCGATGTGTGGAATTCCCATACGCTTATTCATGTGTCTTATGGGATTTGAACACTTTTGCATTTGCACCTCCTTTCATACTTTTGGAAATTTATCAATTAAATCTTATCAAAATGGCATAAATTATATACCATGATATTCACAAAAGACACATCTATGTTGTTATCTTAAAACAAGTAAACGTATATTATTAGGTAATTAAAGATCAAACATTGAAACCGAATGATTCCAGATTAGTTTCTAAGGGTGTATTTCGATGCTACATATCTTATATGAATAATTTAACGATGTTTCACTGCGGGAATGTTGCGAACATATTCAAATAAATGTTCGGTATTATTTTAAGTGTCACATGATATTTAACTTATTTATGTATTTAAATAGGCAGTGTTATCAATATCATGTCTAATGAGAGCGTTCAAAATGCGGTAGCCTAATGAGGCTTTACATGACTTGGAGATTTTGGATACGTTCTAATAGCGTTAATGTTTAAAACTTAGCGTTTCTTATGAATCTGTTTTAAAGACCTGTTTATATTTCTGTTTTGTATTAATTAACTCGCTGACTGTTAAACGTCTTATTATTTCAATAAAATTGTAACAATATATTTAGTTCGTGAAATCCCGCACTAGATTTGAAAAAGTGCGGGATTCTTGCTAAAAGTACGGGATAAATCCCACATCTTTTTCTGAAAACTGCGGGATTTTTTTCTAAAAATGCGGGAACCCCGCAATCCCGCAGGGTAGATGCAGCCCTGTGGTCCTGTTATAACGATAGACCTGTCAATAATTTTGTTTTGTATTAACTAACTCGCTGACTGTTAAACGTCTTGTTATTATTTCAATAAAATTGTAATCATTTATTTTTGTAGATATAATCACATAGGAATTTCGAGAATGGTTGTTTCTGGATAGAATCCACAAAGTGCGTAATTTATGTTTAAGTGTTCGTTTCTTTACAACTCAAATTCATTGTATGTAACTATGTTATATAAAAATACGTTTATATTCAATAAAACGAAACTAAATATCACTTAAAAGATTTATTCAATCAAGTTTACGCTAAATAACACAAAAGACGGGTTTTCGCTTTAACCAACATGTGGTTAAAAACTCAAAACAAGAAAGAAGATTTCATGCACTGATGGATACAGACAAACAGAAGCACGCACCCCCATTTTAGTTATGCATATACATTTATGATATCGATATTCAAATTCAATTCATCACCCTTAACCATTCCAATCTGGATTTAATCATTATTTATTAAACAATGACTTATGAGATGATTTAACCGAACAGCTTCTTATCTATTAGAACTAGTGCAAGTGTTGAATGAATTTTGATTAACAGTGCGATCTGCTTAAATTATACGACGCAACCCAAAATGAGAGATAGGCAAATAAATGCAAAAAGATTAACCTCATCCAAATGTGTTTTTACGAAATGATTTCCTAACAAGATATTATTTACACATGACAATAAATATATCTACATGCATATTAATCCGCGGGACAATAATGAAGTTTTACGTTAAATGATATATCCCCACAAAAGCTTTTATACGTGGCATAAAGTTTAACGCTATGGAAACAATAAATAATGAAGAGGAAGTTTTTTCCCCATGAAGAATGAAATGAAATGAGATACCCCTATGCTACACCTATACAAAAAAGCCACTAACATACACATAATACATGAATGGATTTGCCAGCAAACGAATTAGTACCAACCAGCACACACTTGTTAATGAACATAAAAGTATAATTGCACAAAATATGAAACTTGCTTTTTTTTCAACACGTCTTGTCTAATGTGAGAAACTGACCACACGAAGTGCTCCCTAACTGTCTTTTCCTACCGATACCCACTCTGACTTGTAGTTATTGGTTTGACAAACTTCAACTATTTAAACAAGACATCCAAAATATATTCGCCACATCTTTGCACATGATTAATCTTAATACAATAATGAGTAAAATCACAGGAAGAATGTTGGATTATAAACAGGATTATACAGTACACAATCTAAAAATTGCAAGCCAAATTAGTAAGAGTAAACCAAAACTATACCAATAAATTGTCAACAACAAAAAATACATTCATTCTGATCAAAACTCTTATAATACTTATAAGTTATACAACAACAAATATCAATGGACAGTTTTTGCAAACACAAATTTCAAAACTGAATTTATTTTATTAAGTGTGATTCAAACAAATAATTTATTTGATGCACATAAACCAATCGAACTCAAAAACAATTCATATATAGCTGTTTATTCTAGTCTAAATAAATAGTTTATGCTTAGAATCTTTTATTTCTAACATAAGATTTTCCTCACCAATTGCCTAGGCGCACATTTTTACATTAATATATACAATATTCACACAATGCAACCACATAATTGGCAATATTCAATCTTAAAATACTTCGCAGGTAACTGCATTTCCATTTTCAGCAACTACAGAAATAACATTACTGTACATTTGATAACTTCGCCTATCTGACGAATAAACCATCAATAGACCTTTATAGGAAGGTTTCGATCATTCACAAATTTGGACGTAAACGCCTGTAAGATCATCACCACTGCCTTAGTTTATATATCAAACGAAAAAAAAAAGAGTTTCTTCAAATCCTTATTATAATGAATGAATTAATGAATTCCTAAATATTGATTCCGCGCGGCACTTTTGTTTTCTTATATCATTATCTATTTCAAAACTTAATAGAATCGGTGACTCCTTATCTTATTGAATACTACATAATAAAAACCCCGATTGTTTGTTTTCACTTGTCCAATAATCTAATTTTAACATCCGTTTCGTTCATCATTTTCACTCGGTCGCCGCACCATTGACCGTCAATTTCGTGTCGGTGATGTTATCAAATGGTTTTCGCTTAGACATATAGTTAACCGTTTAATTAAATATGAACAATTTCTTCAGACCCCCTTTTTCATTCGTACTTCACTTATCATTCGTAATGTTCATTTACTCTGTCGCTGCACCATTGACGGCCAATGTCGTGTCGGTGATGTGATCAAAGGGTTTGCCGGCCTCATAGTTGCGCCATATCGTGTGATACAGGCCTTCCATGTCCTGCGCGTACTTCTTGGTGTTGAAGAGCTGACTGACCGAGCGCAGCTTCCAGATCTTGGCTCGCATTTGCTTTAGGCTATGGAAAGGAATGTAATTTTGAATATACATTGATGGGTAGGGCATGGGCACATATGGGTTATTTATTATCATGGCACACTTCCGTCATTATCATGATGTGTCATACAAGACAAATTAGGGGGCAATGGGTTTTGCCAAACGTCACCCACTTGTTTATTGGACAACAATTGATCTTACTAAGATTGTTCTGTACAGCAATAAGACACAAGGATTGGGCTTTAGCATATTTGCTTACCAGGTGATTGTACTACCTGGTCGAGCTACTTGAAGTTTGAGCTACTCTATCAAATTCAACTTCGTGTCACTCCATTACAAAATTTACATTTCATCTCATTTTAAATATTTCACAAAAACAGAAATCTCTTCAAATAGAGCATTTCATGTATACTCACTAAGTTGGGTCGGTTCCCAGTTTGACGGCCACACTCAAGTATTGATCGTAGTCATTGGCAACGAGTTCAGCGGCACCCAGGCAGTGCAGCTGCGAAGAGGCGACGCGGGAGGCCAGGGTTTCAGCTGCAAATGAAATAGATTAATGGATGAAATCAAATGGTGGGTTTATCTGTTTGCAGTCATATTGATCAATGGGTCGACAAGGGAATGCAACTCGTACCCTCTTTGGAGAGGCCTAGTTTCCGCAGCAAATGAAATGACGTGATTTGTTTAAGGATTCTGATTTTGTTTTCTTCTTGGAATAAAAGATTGTCGTACAAAGGTTTCAGTGACTGATCAGGAAGGAGGCTAAAACCCATACTTTCGTTTACGGAGCGAGTGGGTGTTCTACGGAGCCAAATCTAAATGATCTATCATTATATTAAATTCACCATCATAATATGATGGTGATTACATTATAATCACCCAGAAGTGAATTTATTACAGAATTCATTCAAATATTTTAGCAGATTGAACCCTTAATATTCTCATGAACAGGTTTCTTACTTGGCATGGTGACCATCGGGGTGCCAGCCCAGAGCACGTCCATTCCAGTTGTGTGTCCATTGCACAGCGGAGTATCGAGACACACGTCGGCCAGCTGACCGCGACGAACGTGCTCCTCCTGAAAGGCAAAACCACAGAGCGACATCTTAGTAAGGATGATAGATGCCATTGCACGCTTTACGACACATAAAGCACATAATGTATCAGAATAGTGTTGTAGGCCTCTTGATTGAAAAAATAGATCTTCTCACCTTGTTGTTACAATTTTCTCAGGACACCGTTATAATATATTAAGATATGATCAAGATAACTGTAAATAGGGTGTCAACCGTTGAAAAAAATATATATCTATCATATATAAATTTTCTCAACTCGTCATTAAGTACCATCATAATCTAAGCAGTAAAATCCTTACTAATATATGAATATATGCAATACGGACACAAGTTCCCCTAGGGCCCTACTCACCTTAGGCGCTACATTGGAGAAAACAATCCTATTGGCAGCCAGGCCCAGGTTGGTGGCATACTGCAGCACATTGGGTTCGCCCACTTGCGGGAAGCGAAGGAGCCACAAGACGGAGTTGGGCACCGCCTTCAGGATGTTCACCCAGCATTGAAGGGTCACTGGGTCGATCTAGTTAAAATGATTAAATTATAAAATTAATATGCAAGACGATAGTTGATCGGAATTTAGGATGTTCCCCTCAGCATTGAAGGGTCACTAGGTCGATCTGCAATGATGAGTAAATCGTGAATTTATTAAATGTTATAAGGGTGATACCAGTATTTTTTAAAACGTTCAAACGACTGTTTTGTTCTATGCAAAATAGGTTACTGGTAGCCAAGCAAGGTACAGTTAATTAAACTGGCTATAGTCGCTTGCACATGGAGCGTTTTTGTTAAACGATGAACCACGCTTGTCGTTAAATTAAAATATCAATGACTAATTTGTTAAATTGTTCTTATCTTTAAAGCCCCAATAATGTGAATAATGATTAAGCAATCACAATGAATTTCACTTCACAAAATAAGCGTTTAAATTAAAACCAAATACAATGTGATTTAAATATTCATATACAACTAATTCTTCCTAACGAAAACGTGATGCCTTACCTTGTACAGTTGGTTGAAGTTGCAGTACACAACGGCATTCTCAGGCAGACCATAGCAGGCTCGCGACGACACAATGATGTTCTGTGGAATCTCCTCCCCAGTGGCCGACTTGTTATTCGTCTGTAACACAGCGTTGCCGTTCAACTGAACAACAAAGCCCCCAATGTGGGCGGGTGGTATCAAAAGTAAGATTTTGTGGCCCCATTATTAGGGGGCCGCCCTAAATTCAACCACCTTTTATTCCAACATGGTTATTGTCATATTGCTGGGATCCCTCAAGCCAAAATATTCGCCCCATAAACGATACATTCAATAAAATTATGTAATTGTCGGGTCACTATCATGAGTCATACACGGTTTTTACGAAAATCGTGTGTGCCTGATATGGAGACGGGGGAGACAAACCATGATATCACCCATGAAAATGTTCAAGTCCTCGGTTTTTGTAGTCCTTAGACAACATTATTTGCCAATTCGATGTATTATTAATTTCTGCAGCGCATTGATTTCGGATAGGTTTGCCCACTGGCGTCAATCGTTTTGGAACATGATCAATTTTCGATTCCAAAAACTTTGGGCTTTTATTGAAATTATTGACAAACGTCAGATGGTATACAGCTCATGTTTGATTAGAAACATATGTCAAGTGAGAGTTTTATGTATTCAAATCAAGCGTTTTTATCGAAGATAATGAACTAGATCAATCGGACAAATCTGTGCCATTTCGGAAATTATCCGAAACTTATAACCAAACAAAAGCCGCAGCAGAGATTAATAGCACTTCACCCCCACGATATACAGATGTTAACAAAGCCCCAATAAACAAACCAATTATCGAACTGGCATTACACAAAGACCAACGAGAACCACTCAATTTAGACAATTTATCACAACTGCCAAAGTTTTACTGCCAAATTGTTTTGGCAAGCCTCAAAATGATGCAATATGGGATATCTAGCAGAGCCCCATTACTTTTGAACCAAAATCTGTGTTTTTTTTTCAAGAACCACACAGGTTTCTGTGCACTTAAAAGAGATCCCAACCACATCCATTGATATTTTTACTATATATTGTTGGACCTAAATACAATATCAAATCTTGGCCCAAGTTTTTGTTTGACTTTTTAACTCGATCACCGTTTGTTTGCACTAAATGAAACATCAACACTTTGCTGTGCAACCTTTGCTAATTTATTTCTCACCTGATTGGTAGTGAGCCCATTCTGGATGACCACGGTGTTGTTGATGATGCAATGCGACTGCGCACTCGTCACCATGGTTTGCACGGCGTTCATGATCTCTGTGGAGACCTCGATCACTGGCACCGTGATGTCGCCGAGTTCCTTGACCTTTTCCGTGGGGAGGCAGTCTTGCTTCATTTCCTGTGATAGGTAGATAAATTAATAATTCAAGATTGTTTTAAACTTTAATATCTTAGAACAGACCGTGCAAAACATCGAGGTCGCCGAGTTCCTTGACCTTTTCCGTTGGCAGGCAGTCTTGTTTCATTTCCTATAATTAGGTTGGGTACACTAGATTTTAGTGATTTGTAATTTCGAAACAGCTAACAAAATGGTTATCAAATCGATCATGCAAATTCCCTTTCTCGATTGCATGATTTAAAATGGAATTTGTGTCATACTTCATATTTGTCATAGGAGCCCAAGGATTCTACCTGCGATCTTTTGCTTGAAAAGTCGCAACTATTAAAGGGAACCTAATGTCATTTATGAAATTGCAACTAAATAGGACATTTAAATGTTCAGTGCTTACTTGTTTGCCTTTATTTTGAAATGAACGACACAATATACTAATATAACATCTCGAGAATCAACACTTACCCTCACAGACACGGCCAACTCCATCAGGGGCTTCAGATTGTTGCCATTGACGAGACACACATTATCGCGTTCATCATACGTGCCATTCCTGTCAATCAAGATGGCCTTCTGTCTCAGATGCGGAAACATGTTGTAGTGGTCGCCAATGAAGAACGTCTCGGGCATGTAGCTCAGTTTCTCGGAGTAGGAATCGGCGTACTCGACTGGCGAGGTGATACGGTCCGTGATAATGTAGTCCATGAAGGAGGCGCCGCTGGTGCCGGGGTAGCCGAGCCACATCACCTGTTAAGTACAAAGAGGTTCAACATTAACCTGGTTTTATTTCACATCTTCTCCACACTTCATTTTATCTTTTCTCACAGTGCGACCACCTCAAAATATCATCTTGAATGAGATATTGTCAAAATAAGGTTATTTTAACGCTATTTTCGTTTTCAGATTGAAGCCATTTCATCATAGAAGTTTTTGACCAAGTCATTTGACACAACTTATTGACTATCATGTGTATACTTTCGAAATATTAGAATGGCAACGATATATCATAATTTAGAATTCGTTAATCATTTCCAGAAATCGAAATAGTCACATTTTAGACACACAGAAAATAGACAGTGGCTTTCTAATATAGCATATATCAGTAACTTACTTGTACAGGAGCCGGTCGCAGCGCGAAGATCTCATTTCTCGCTCCCTTGGTGTATCCATTCATATTCACAAGAATATGAATGCCGTCGGCATGGATACGATCAGCAGCCTTGCCGTTGCACGGGATCTGTGACAGGTCGATAAAGTGCTCGCTCTCCTTGGAGATCTTGTTGCGGAAAGTAGTGCCGTCGTCGACGCTCAGCGAGTAGCAGAAGACCTGGAAATTCGGATGGGAAAATGGGCCTTTTATTTTTATGTCTTTTAGGCTTATTTCGTATTGCTTTAAACGAAAATACGTGTATATTTTCCGATTGACCCTATCAACTAGGTATCTCCATTGAAGAATTAAAGGTGTGTTTCCCCTCTTTTCTCGTGTCCATACGATTTCTACCATATTTAACTCTTTCCCGCTTTTTAATACGGTTTATACCTTAATGCATTTAAACGTTTTTATTTGAATCATTGATATAGACTATCTAATCTTAAACTCATACGAAGCGCACAAAATGCTCACGTATAATCATACCTCCACATTGTCTTTGTTGTGATGTCCCGGGATACTTTGCATAAGATGTGAGGTCGGGTGATTTCCAAAATCGGAGCTCACGTAACCGATACGAAGACGGCCGTTGCTTGCCGACCGGTCCTTGGGATGCACGTACGGCGGCTTGTGCAGTACATTGATCTGAAAGTCATATATTGGTTACATGTTGTATGTATTTCAATTGATAAGCACGCTTTGTATTTATTGATTCACATTATAGCCAAAGGGATATCAAATCAAAGTTACAAGACACAGACCAAACGATTTCCCCTTTCCTAAATTAACATATACTCTATCACTGCCTTGTTTTCATTCAATTTATGTATCAGGATTCTTACATACTTTTCAAGAGCGACATTAAGGAATAACCAGGTTTATAAAATGATTCGAGATCATGATTTCAATAACTTCGACGACACGCCTAGACAAAGTCGTTTTTCTACCAAACATTTTACCTTTTCCAAGCACAACGCAGCATGTCTAGCCGCGATGCCCTTTCTTTGCTG
Source organism: Hydroides elegans (assembly GCA_001703475.1). Taxonomy (NCBI): domain Eukaryota; kingdom Metazoa; phylum Annelida; class Polychaeta; order Sabellida; family Serpulidae; genus Hydroides; species Hydroides elegans. The sequence continues at coordinate 5,526 of LQRL01148874.1, read as the reverse complement.
GTGGCTCAGCGGGTACAGCATGCTGTGATGGGGATGCACCGAAGGAAGACGATTCTTCTCCAGCTGGTCTTGCACGATCTGCACCAGTTTCTTCATGCGCTTTTCGTAGTTGTTCCAGTCGCAGACAATCTGTGTAATGTATCGATAGAAACTTAGTGTTAAACTATACTAATTATTCTAGTTCAACTGTTCGGATACGTGAATTAGGTGTTTTCTTGAACACTCGACTCTGTGTGACTCCATATCCAAACAGATTTTTGGAAATTGACATATGATGTGCGAGTTTGATCACTTTCAACATGTTTGATATTTGACTAAATATAGACTAAATTTCAAAATGTGTACAAAGCACGGTATGCATGTAATGTTTGTAAACATGATTTGCTTTATATTAATATGCCTTACATTTCATATTTAAAATCGAATTTCGACTCGTGTACAGCCTTCACACGAAGTACCACCCATTTATTTGCCAGACATATACTCTAACCCTATATCCTTACCTGCAGACAATGCGCCAAATTGCAATAGGCATCCGGAAAATCCGGCTTGAGCTTCAACGCCGTCTTATACGACGTAATGGCATCCGGAATATTCCCGGAATCCTTATGAATCGACGCCAAATTACTATGCGCATCCGCAAACGCCGGATTAATCTGGATGGCCCTCGTATAGCAGGTCAACGCCCCCTGGACGTCCTGCATTTCCTTCAATGTATTGCCCATGTTGGAGTAGGCGTCGGCGAATGTTGGGGAAATGCGAATGGCCTCTTTGTAGTGCATGAGGGCTTCGTGCAGTTTGCCTTGTTGCTGCAGAACGCTGGCGAGGTTGGAGTGGGCGACGGCGAATTCGGGGTAGATCTGATGGAAAGATCAGAAAGTGACTCAAATGACTCTCCCATTGTTAATGATTGTACCAATATTTAAGGCTTAGTTTATACCATAATTTTCTTCTTAAGCTATATTATTTGTGTCCAAAAGCGACATTGTAGACATTACATCACGCACTTATTCGTTTAATACTCTATATATTATTGATATTTCAAAGATTTCATTAAATGCTACATTAGTTATACCCAACAGATTCATGGATAGCATATCATGTCGATGGTTTTGTAAACCTGCATTTTCTCTTATTACATCTAAATCAACATAAAGAGTTTTTCGAATAATTTATATAGTCAAAACTTAATATGAATTCACTTACATCCAAGGCTTTTTGATACAGCCTCACGGCTTCTTCCGTGAACCCTTGCTCCCTCTTAATATTGGCCAGATTATTGAGCGAATCGGCATGCGTTGGACACAGAGCGAGTGCTGTGTTATAGCAGTCCTCGGCATCTTTTACTTGGCCCTTCTCTTTGAGGGCATTGGCCAGATTGCAGTATGCGTCGGGGAAGTTGGGCTGCAGCTCGATGGCGCGTCGGTAGGTGTCGATGGCCAGGTCGACCAATCTAGAAGACAAGATATTCTTTATGCTATTTTTTTTCTTGATTGGGCCTACATAATTAATAAAGATTAAGATCTATATGTCTTGATTGATCTGAATGGTTGATCTGATATAATCAGATAGATAAAGGCATAATGTTTGCAATTTATTACATTACATAGTTTATTTAAATCTTATTTAAACATTTTCATACCATGAATGATATGTCCTTTAAATCAATAGTTATGTCAAGAGTCAGTCTTAATCAGTTCTGATTTTCAAAAATGGATTGATGAAAAATGCTAATTTTCGACATAGATCTAGCATTGTATAATGGTTTCGAACTTTGAGTTATGTGAGCTTACCCTTGTTCGTAGTAGACGCATGCTAGATTTCCATGTACAACAGCGTGGTTGGGGCTCAGATTAAGCGCTCTCAAATAGGCTGCCACAGCCCTGTAAAATGATACCATCAATTCGTGATTTATGAAGATGAGCATCAATTCCAGTGCTATCCTCCCTTAAAAATGATTTTCCTCTCATTGTAAACATGGTCGATTTAACCAAATTATAAAATCAAAAAGACCCATCGCTGCTTGTTATTTATATTTCCCAATGCTGAAAGCGAACTTACCTATCAAATATCCGTGCTTCTTTCAGGACATTGCCCAGATTGATGTAAGCATCGAGGAAATTCGGGTCCAAAGCTACCGCCTTCTCAAAGTGATGAATAGCCAACCAGATCTCGCCTTGCGCGTTGAATACGCACCCCAAGTTACTCCAGGCCACCGCAAAATTCGGCTGCGTTTCGATTGCTTTCAAATAGCATGCCTGTTTTTCGTCGACGAAAGAGGTATGGGCGAAAAAGAATGAAGAGGGGGCAAGAAAGAGAGACAGAAAGAAAATGAGATATTAGTATATATTCAACATTGTGTTTTCGCAGCGCAGTGTTTTTTCGCATAGGCGCGTCGGTCAGCAATGACCTTTGGGAAAAGGGGACAAAAGTGCTCCTGGTTCAAATTGCTATAAATTTTGTATATGATCCCACATTTTGTGTGTGATTTCCCTTTGCTTAATAATTGAAACTACATATGTTAGGCATCTAACATATGTAATTGTACATTTTTCAATATAATTTGGAACAAATACAACGAAATTTCCCACATGAAAACAGCCGAAAACGAAAAATAAAAGTCCCAAA
>LQRL01148873.1:40097-60836 GCA_001703475.1 Hydroides elegans | reverse complement strand
ACGGACAGACGGACAGACGGACAGACGGACAGACGGACAGACGGACGGACGGACACCCCGAATCTATAGGCCCCCAACCTTTGGGGTTGGGGCCTAAAAAGTGGGAATGATGACTATTTCACTCACCCTTGTGTGACAAAGGTATGATGTAGCAAAATATATTAAAATAAGTGGTTAGTTTTGAATGTTGAATAATAATTAAGATATACACCTAACATTTAAGGCAATTATTTAGGTAGATATGTGTTTGGATCTATTTTTTATGTACAGTCAAACTTTAAGTCAATGTCTCAGATCGTTCCAAAATTGGAATATGTCTTCTAAGTGTCTTATATGTGTCTTATAATTATCAACAAGGTAAACTTTAGCGTCTCACTAAAACATTTACAAAAATGAGTCATTCTTTGCCACTCCCCATATAAAAATTGCAACTCTAAGAGAAACTCCCTCAATACGCCCTGAATAGGATAAATACGTTCAATATAACCATGCGGGGAATTATATATGGTCATTGTATATAGTCAACTGTATGTATATTTTCATTCATATCGAATGAGAACGAAAATAGTGGTAATCTTGAATGTCCATTTCCGCATAGAAAAGCCCCGACTATTTAACATGTTTAATGACTGTGACGTTCTTAAGTTATAATGCACATAATTGCCTTTAAGGCCAACCATGGCGCTTCACATTAGTATAGAAAATATAAGCACGTTAGTAGGCCTGTCATGCTATGTAAACACAGTTGTACCATATATTCCTTAGTTTTTTTTTTCTTTTTCAAAATGAACTACGATATATTCACATATATAACGTGTCTTGGCATAAGATTTTATACAACAACACCTTTTACGTTTACATCCTATAGTCTATATCAAACATTTTGCCAACAAAATGAATTATCATATTCATGTTATGTGAACATTCATATTAGGGTTCCCAAAAAGAATTACATTGCGACGCTTTTGACATTACGACGTTTTGGTATGGGCTATTGAGTTGAGTGTATATCACTTTGACAATAAATTCAATAATGAAATGTTATCAATCATAAAAAATAGTTATCCATTCAAAAAATTGTAAATGGTGACTTTAAAATTGTCCTCAAGGTATCAATAATATCCGAATAGACGTATGATAAAGACGTCAATGCTAATACGGAGTTCTTATTTCTGTATATCCTGTCCAGTTTTCATATTAACTATTTTATACTTACGATGTTTTTTAAATACTATTTGCTTGTAAAATTTCAAAATATCCATTCAAATTTAATCCTTTTGGGTACTTTTTCTAATTTTAGTACTATTTCAACTTGTTGATCAATAAGCTAAATATACCATGTTTGTAAACAGACCTATACCAATTAATACAAAAACACGGTTTGCGCTAAGCAGCCATGCATAAAATATCGAACCTTATAAGCATATTATCTCGAACAAATTGGACCTTACTTTTCATTCAATTCCTTTCCTCTTAATACTCCTCTGAATGATATCGATCATACAAAAATCAATCGAAATACACGAACAATATGTAGTACCAACCTTTGAGTCTCAAAGTATGCTTCCCTTTCAAAGATGTGCCTTAACACAAGACAGGTGAAATATTGATGAAAAGGCAAAAAGAAGCCACTCTAACAATTATCCGATGTCAATGATTCAATGATGTAGCTATGTAAATTTGCGTCACGAATAATTATAAGCAAAACATATAGCAATGGTTTAAAACAACCTTACCGTGTTTCTTTCTTTCTCTCTTGGTATAACTTTGTTAGGAATTAAAACTAAAGACTACATATGGAATGCATGCGAAAACATACGGTTAAAGGGGTTACTGCAAAATCATGCTAGCTAAATAACTAGTTTTTAAATGTTGCCCATTTTTTGTTCACTCTGTTCATGTGTTTTTTGTAAGCTCTGGCGAGGTAGCATACTACCTTATAAATATATCATGATACTGTGGCAAGGGTTTAAATTTTCAATATTTTCATCGTAGATAACAAAACAAAACTGCTATAAAGCACAGAAGAATGAACAAAAAGAGAATACTGAACAGGAAGCTCAGGGGCGTATCCACAAAACCTTGAAACAGGGGCACCAATAATAATATAAAGAGCCAGGCTTTGGTGGCGGGGGAGCGTTTTGGTGCAGATGTATATTTTGATAAATAATTCTAGAGCAGAACGGGAGCGCTGCATTTCTCCTTATATATACCCTCGCCTGGTACTACTATTTATTTTGCACGAAACCCTTCAATTTAATAATAACCAGATGCGTGACAATGTGGACAGCCCCAAAAAACGCGCATACACCTCCACCTTACGAAAACACAAACCCTCTTGCGCTTCAAGTATTTTCGGGTTTAAAATAAGCCCCGTTACATACCTTATTCTTTTAAATAAATGTTTGAAAGGAATTCAGTCCACTATAATCATTGTACATGTTGGCTATATGGCACCTATTTTTGAAATAGTAGGGCGAGTGTAGTTCTGCATCGGTGAACCGAAAATGGCGTCGCCGCCGACGCGAACATATACCTGGGGCAATACACATAATTCAATCATTGTAGTAACTTGATACATATTTGGTTATTTCCATTTATAATTTTAACCTGTAAGTAGACCCCTTTTTGACTGGGTGTGAGGCGCAACATTCAAGGAATCTTCAATCATATAACGGAATTCAAGGAGAAACCATTCAACATTTTTAATTACAAATGACATATAGACTGACGATGCATCGATTTTTGTTACAAATTTAGATATTCAACGACGGGGGTTTTATTTTCAAGGCCAATGGAATGAAATTGGTTTGGGGAATGATGCGTTCTAAAAGCCGAAAAAAGCTACGATTTGTTTATTTATAGGAAATATCAGGATGCCGAATTCACTAATTAATCGTGCATATACTGTTTGTTCATTTTCGAGACTGTTTTTTCCTAGGTAAATCATATTCAAAACTACGTCATTTCCACACTGCAAACCGATGAAACATTATCATATAATATTCATTAGTTACACAACATTTTTTTGTTGCTAACGGTATTGATTCTCAAGTATATAGTGAATCATGCATCTTTTTGGTCACATGATCAAAAAGAGGGGTTTCAGACGCCCAGTATCAAAGCAGTTATGGCATATGTCTAACCGCAAAGAATCATTGAGGGCATATCTAAAATATGACTCAATAAATTCATGTATTTGGCACATTTACACACAAATGCTTTTGAATTTTATTTAGTTATTGAATGTAATGAATGAATGATGCATCAAATAGACATCATTTCTAAGTCATTCACATGCTTTTTGATGAAACATTGCTTTTATGTGACTGTCAATATTGAGTAATTAATCCAAACAGGCCCTCACTATAATTGAAATATATTCTATACCGGAATGGGTTGAGGAATATTATTGCTAGATAATCGTGTTAAAGAGCATAGTCTTTGCATTGAAGGAGACGATAGATTCTATATAGACTATATTAAAAATGTTTACAAATTGTCATCAAATAACAAGGTGTGTGAGTTCATCGTTCCTTTTGTATCGGCATGAACTTTCTCCGGACATCATTTTCCGCCGTAGGCGTAGGAACAGCGTCATTGTAAAGATCTGATTTTCGATCGCAAATGCGAAAAGAATATTTTATATGATTTTAATATAAACACCACATATCGCTAATTGACCCGTTTTATGGTAATAAAATTAATACTTATTACCATTTATTCTGTAATAAATAGAATTAAGTTAATGATAATTAATGTTTACATTTTGTTGCTAAGATCAGGTCAAAAATGCAATATGAAAGTCGTTTTTGCACAACTTTGAACAAAAATGCATTTTCTATACAGCTACTACATTTTATGCAAACACGATTTCACATATCACAAAAAAAGTTTGCTATTATTACGAAGAAATAGTTCATCCTTCATTATACATATTCGCACACGACTGTCCACACTTAACAGACCGTGTCTTGTGAAATAAATTTGTAACGTTGAAATATACTTATACTATCATTACATATTGATTAATAACTCTATTTATCTTTCGATAAAAACAATATCTTATATTTATCATAATTATGCGAAGTATGAAATGAAAAGTTATCTATATGCAATTCTTGCCTTACATTAAAAATGAGAGTATATCAGGCGTATCGCAAAAGAACGAATCAAATGTGGATGGTCATTTGTCACGCAACGTCATTCGACACCGCCATCTGGTAAGGATATATGCAATCACATATTGCGCTTGAAAATTGTAAAAAAACCATAATATCAACGAAGCTGTATTTATTATTTTGGTTAACTTTTTATTATTCAAATAAGATATTCAAACCCTAATCATTTTTCTATAATATGCACTCATGTAATGTATTTCTTGGCGTTGTACAATTTAGCACCACTACAATTGATAATACAATGCTTGTTTGTCTGTTCTTTTATTGCTGGTTTAGGTGTCAGACATATGCCTTCTTAAGGGGGTACGTTTGGTTTAATATATTCTAGATCCGTACCTTGATGTAATTTATCAATAACCAATCATTTAAGAAAGTATTCTCAAATATTAGTTGGTTGGTATGTGTAATTATTCTTTTGTAGCCTAATAAGTTATAATATCTTATTTTAGAAGTTGAGAATGTCGATATATAATTAATTCCAATCAGATAAAGATAATTTGATATCAAATTAAGCACATTTCTTCCCATTTACTCGTGTTCTTGCAAATCTTTTTTTTTTTTTTGTTATTTCAATTTTTGAATAACCAATGAACACGAATTGTCCCACCGTGTGTCACTGGCAATCGTGGAACCAAAAAGTTCAGTGTCTCCCTTTCAGCATCATCAATGTGCCTGAAAACTATTCAGGCTTATCAAGAAGAACAATAAATGGTTGATGACTGTAGTTGCAGCATGCGTGAAAATGAGACTAAAGATGCAGCTTCTGAAACGGTATGTTTTATAACTAATACATATTTCAAATCAAGGCGTCGTCACCTTATATTTATTTGCAAGGTGGAAATAGCTTCGACAGTTAGTTGCCGCGGTGTCATCTTCTGCATATTAATATATAAGGTGAAGACAGGGGGAAATTAAACTAGAATAATATGATTTTGGTTCATAATGGTATTGATTTAGTAAAAATAGGATAAACAAATTATTACACGAAGGGATACATATTAGCGTTGTACTAAAGGCTAAACATATGTTTGCATATTGCATATAAGATATATCTGGATAAGTTGCGCTCTTTACAATTAATTAATCAGGTTGTACAAAATTAGTAAACGTAGTTTTTGTAAAACAGGTAAATATGAACATACTAAACAGCTTAGAATATCATTTTTCGGATTCTTTTATTGATAGATAAATCAATTAATAAACTTTTACTTTGAAGATCCGGTCCTTTATAATGGCCCATAAAATTCTACAAAAACTTCAAATATATATGCGCAAATATTTTCAACCCTTATTTGCAGTTACAGACAAATATCACAACTGAATACATATATACATATATAACAATTAACTCTCACTTGATTTTTAATTCATTTTAGAAATAATATAAATAAGCATATTAAACAGCGCAACTTAGCAATAAAATCGACATATCCAAACAATATTTAGAAAATTGTATTATGAAACTTCATCTCCATATGTTTTATAGGTTGAGAATAGAAACCTGATCATCAAATGTGAAAAACGACCCGACAAGTAATAGACGGTTTTTAGTTATTCAAATGATGTCACGTTGTTGTTCTTGTTATGTCTATATTATAAAGCAATATTGTAGTTCGGTCAGGTTTAGGTGGAAGTTGCTGCGATGGTTGCAAAATTCGAAGTAAATCGTTTTTTTTTTTTTTGGTTTATTATAATATTTATTCGAATTTCGATGCTATATCGCATATCATTGCGTTTGAGCCTGGCCGCACCAGAATGGTTTGATTGTAAGAATTAAACACCCAGCTAACATATCCACCATTTGAAAACTTAACCATGGTTTTCGGTATGTTTATAGTAAGAAATAGTATATGCTTAATACATGAGTACCCAGCGAAAGATGTTAAAAGTTGGTTTAAAATGATACATTTTCGGTGCCAAAATAATTCGTGCTCAGCTTAAAATAATAGATATCATTCCTTAAATATAAAACTTTATTCCTAGTTTACCAGCAAGGATAGCTCAAATATCAGTGCCAGCAGAAGTATGCCAGCAAGAAAAGATACTCTTCTATGTTTCCTGCTCCCCTGAGAGTAACCTAGACTTATATATTCCTATATTTTAACATTATTGGCACAAAAATAGAGATGATCTTGTTTATATTTTTCATTAATGATTCACAATTTCCTGAAATCATATAAATCAGTTTTTTTTTGTTATACTCTACCAGCAAGGAAGATTTCCCAGTGGCATAGATATTTCAAAGAATAACTCGCTGGGTACTCCTGTTAATGATTGGACGCATGTTATACTTTTTTCAGGCATGTTGGTACCTTACATAACATACCAGAAATCTTGCCGCGTGTGGCGTGCCTATTATATTACGAATAACGAGCAACATTTGTGAAAAGAATAATTATTATTATTTGTTCTATTACCATACAAATTTTGTATAAAATCAAAATGGTTATCAATGTGAGGTCTAGGCAAATCAAAACGTACAAGTTTCGAAGGCATAACATTCTAATTTCAATAGACTTCTTCGATTTGTCGCATCACATTACATAATAAAAAAAGTTGTTGACCCAAAGGTAGTTCAATGATAATATTACGTTTGAAAACAATATATGTAGCATTCTTCTGACATTTCAGGAGTAAATCATGGGGTGCGGAACACAGTGCGTGAAGACTATTCTGACCATATTCAACATCGTATTTTTTGTAAGTATGTTTTTTTTTAATCTTTTTTTTTTTTCAAAAAATATCACTAGGAGGATATTGTTTTAATCATTTTTTTAAGCACACTATTCATAACCTTACGTGGATTTCAAATTAATTGGTTGAATCCCTATCAATTAGTTAATAAAATTAACAGCTATCCAAGAAAAAAAAACGAGTTGAACTGTTCTATACCCAATCGTCACAATTTGATGGGATTTAATATGTACCGGCCACACTTCTGTTTTTTTTTATCAACAAATTAAGATTGAACAACAAATACAATTACATCTTTTATCGGTATTGTCTAAATACAATTGTGAATTCAATTGTGGACAGTGGTTAAAAATGATAATACCAAATGCTTGCCATAGGAAAGTAAATTTAATCTCATAAATCACCTCAATTCTTCCCTAAACTTTCTTCCCAACAGATATCTGGCGGCATCATCGCCGGTCTTGCCCTATGGGTGCGCCTGGACGAGGAGATCTGGGATGTAATTGAAGTCATCAATGATGAGGACAATCTGATTGAAGTGGGCACCTACCTCTTGATTGCGGTTGGCGGCCTGATCTTTATTGCTGGAGTGGTTGGATGCTGTGGCGTGTGCTGTAATAGCAGGACGGCTCTGAGTCTGGTAAGGTGTTGAATATTGATTAGTGTGAAATATGTACATATCAATTTCAAACGAATTTAATTAATTTTCTGCAATTATAATTGAATTTTAAAGTGTGAAAATGTCGACGTTTTAATAAACGTAGATATTGTGGTCATATGCATGTCAGATAACGAAGACGTATTGCGTACTTTTCATATGCAAGATTTTGTGTTGTTGTGCTGCGCCATTGTTATAGAAAACTATTTAGAATGCCATCCAAGAATCAGAAATAGCATTGAAGTATATGTTAAAATTGATAAAACAATCCAGAATCATCAAATAACCGAGCCATTTTTAATTGTTTTTATTGTTAATTCCCCACCTGTTTATAAACTGTTTTGTTATTGTTGCCAGTATTGCGTGTTCCTGGGCGTCGTGATGATCATTGAGATTCTGGCAGCTGTTCTCACCATCATCTGGTTGGAACGGGTAAGTTTTTTCTAGCCCTCGCCAATTAAAGATATTATATACCAACACAATCTATAAAGTGGTGCATTGAAATGCACTTTTTACATTCACTAGTTACAGTAAAAACCGTTTATAAGTTAAGATCGTATTTGCGTATTTGCGCACACAAAACTAAATTTATGCGTGGGGAAAATCTTATATATGGGTGCACACATTTGATCGTTTTTGTGTGCTTGCATGTTTGTATCAATTTTGTTATGGCACCTCTGAAGCAATAGATATTTCTTTGAAATAGTCTATATAATTTTGTTGATATATTATGCATAAAATAATCAATATATATTTTTTGCTAGGCCCGTGACGACGTGATTGACGACCTGAAGGACGACTACGAAGATGAATACTACTACAGGGATGACAAGTGGAGCGACTTCGCAAGAACCATGAATGTCGTCCAGTACACGGTAGGCATATGGCATAATCGGGTCATTTTGAGAAAGTTTTCAGAAACAGTGTCTCTTTTAGGTCTAGATTATTGGGACATTTAGAGAAAGTTTTTAGAAACAGTGTCAGTTTTAGGTTTAGATCGTTAGGGCAGATGATGAGAGGCGGTGCGTAGAATTGTTTTGGTAGATGAATATTTGTATGGATTAATAATTCTCATACAATATACTCATATTAATAATTATTATACATTTTTCATTTATATTTCTGTGTGTTATTTTTCAGTTGGAATGCTGCGGCATGGACGGTCAGAGTGACTACACGGATGAAGTGATAGCAAAGGCCATGGATGGCGATGTGGTATGTTACTGTACAAATATGTTTTTCTTAATTGTAAAACCATTTATCCAGTCGAAAGGAACCAAGCTATTATCCATTCGACTGGAAGCAAGCTATTTGTGTTCATTACGTTCAAAACATAGCATAGATGCAATATAAAACAATGTTTTTTCTAATTTTCTATTATTCTTTTATCCTCGATTTAATGAACGTTTATATGCTTCTTTTTCAAATTCATGCTAAATTACTTATAATCCAACTTCATCCTGATTTAACCGATGTATTAGACGTCATCACGCTAATATATCTATATGTTTTGTCGCGCATGCGCAGTGTAACTCGACGGCGACGGGCGGACGCTTCCTTCCGGCCACGTGCTTCGACCTGAAAAGCAGCGGCAAACGAAGGGCTCCTGATGATGTCGATTGTGGCCATGTTAATCTCGATGATCCCCACACCAAGGTACGTGAGGGATTCTTAGTGGTATTTTATGTTAAACTTTCGTTTTTATATGGGTATGCTTAGGTACGTGAGGGAGTTGTTTAATATCTTTTGGCATGATATCTTATAATATGGATGTGATTCTTCAATGCTAGCTATAAAGGAAAGAAAGAGTATATTTTTAGAATGGCACCCTTTTTATTTGCATGAATGATTTTTAATTCTGCAACATACAGTTGTATGTATGTAAACTTCGGATTAGGCTATTGTTAAGGAAAATTATAACCAGACTAAAAACGTTTGGATATTGCAAATGGATTCACAATGGTAAATGAAACTTAACTGAGAAAGTAGACATTTCGATATTTAATATCAGTATATTACCACACATATATCAATTTTCAAAAATGATTTATGCCGCATCAGGACTGTGAGGATGAGCTGGTTGATTTCTTCAACGGCTATGCGGTCATGTTCATTGCAACGGCCATCGTCTTCGCTGCACTCGAGGTATGGGTCACATTTTAATCTATATTTTGTACTCACAAAACCATTTAGCATAATTTGTTCTAAAAAATGTAAGCATTATAAAAAAAAAAACAAATTTTGCGACAGTCCATAATCAAATTTGCTTTCATTTCATTTTTCTATATCGCTATTTTTAAACCAGTTTTCATTATCCTTTTTATAATCATGTAATTATACATACGAGTATTTTTTTTCCAGATTTTCGGTCTGATCTTTGCTATCTGCTTGCTCCGAACGTCAGCGAAATATGATCACTAGAGGGCGAGCCATACTAATTTATACTGGGCAATTGATTTATATTTTTAAAAATCCTATATTTTTTGTAGGAGTCATGTATTTTTGTAGTGATGTTCTAATTATAAACATTATATCGGTTTTTTTTATAGTGTTGTTTATATAATGCTATAGTTCAACAATCTTTTGAAAGGCCACATCATCAAAAAATAATAATAACGTTAAAAATATGTTTAATAATAAGATATTGTTAATTCTATCAATGTATCTCAATTGCAATGCATTGTACTGTGGATCGTATCTAAATATATGGAACGTTGTGTATAGAGATGATCTCTAATGACGCTAAATGTTATGATGTATCTTTTAACATCTAGCTGAAATTTCATCTGTAAGACAAAATATATTTATGTGCTATTTGCTTTCAAATGTTTTAAATTGTGTGCATAATATCAAATAGAAATATAATCATTGGATCTTTATATAGCTAAATTTAATCAAAATGTAAACTGGTATCAAAATAAAGCTTTATTTTCTGTTTCAAGGGGAAAACAACATCTGAAAAGATAAACCACAACCATTTTTAAACATTTAGAAAACAATTTTCAACTATGTAGCAACTTATATTTTAAAAGTCCTAAAATCAAAATAAATTACAAATTCAAATCTATGTTCAATATGCCTTTTGTGTCCGACCCTGACTCATGATCATTGGCAATATTTTAGATTTATATGAAGAAAAATTAACTGTTTAGTGTCACCGGCTAATTGGTAATGTTCCAATTAACATATTAAAAATATGGGCCAGATATTGAATTCGATATTCAGTACCTTGTACTAGCCTACCTCGTTTACTTTAACCCAATTTCTAAAAATCCTTTGATCTCAAATGCCACATGAATTTGATAAAAGATGTAAAGTTTACTTTTCCATTAAGTTCTTACATAAGTGTATACCACAATTTCATGTATTATGTACAAAAGCTACTACAACAAGCATCGTTTTCTAAGATTCCGACATCACTAAATGAGGTCATCATGTAATATCAAATTCATAAAATGATACAACAATTCTTGGAGTAACGTCATACAAGATTAATGTTAGAAAAATAATGACAACATTAAAAAAAAAAACAATAACTTCTACAAGAAAAAACGTCAACAATTATATCCTTCTATCAATTTCCGTTTTTAGCCGCCTCAGGCGATTGAGAAAATAAATAACAAAACAAAACAAAATATATCATAAAGTAGAAATTCTACGTTCTTTATAATCATAACGATTTTAGATTAAACTATTCGATCTACAATTCAATGAAAAACTGATGCAGTTTTTGAACTATTATTTAATCTTAAATAACCTTTAAAACCAAATTATGTAGGCGTTAGAACGCAGCCATTTCTATTCAGACGAAAAGTAATTTCTTATTTATAATTGGAAATTCGATCAGGCGAAAAGCCTTGGACGACATTTTACAACATCTATGAATTTATAATCAGGCTTGTTTTAAAGTAATATCATGAATCATGCATATTAAGCATTCACATTCGTGTTCAAGTAAGATATTTGCAACAACTTCATTACAGTTGGACGTAGTCTAGTTTTCGTAAGCCATGGCATTTTTAAAACACACTCGGAAATAATGAGGACTTTACGCGATTACATTTAATAGCGATGCTACTAACACACCAACCATTCAAACATATAATCAATTATTAATTATCTCAAATAAAAACTATATAACTGATACGCAAAATACTATAAATCATTAACCTTTTAGGAATTAAAAAAACAACCCAATTAATACTAGTCCAATAATTCAAAACACATTTAAAATGCTTATAACAGTATATTGTTGTCAGATCTTTAATCCAAAAACGAAGAGAAGCATAAATAAGTCTGAGTAAGGCTCTGCAGGTAAAATATATCTCGAGATTACAACAATTTTTTGTATGGATAGCACCTTAATTAAAAAAAGTCTTGATTTATCAAATATTACAACCTCATATTTGACAATATTAATTTTTTTTACATATTAATCGAAAATCCATCTATAAAAGAAAACAAAATCAAGATAAAACGTCGAATATAAGAAAAACACTTGTGTGTAAAAGCATCTCTTTTAAGGGATCATAATTCTTTTAGAGGCACTGAAAGGACGCAATAATAAATCAGACAAAGCTCTGTAACTGCACAACCTATTTTCAAGTTATATATCATGATGCCACAACAGATTAGATACATGTATATCGGCGTGTGGCCAACCATGTGCAACGAAGTGATGCCTTTATATACGTCACAATTAGATGTGCTCTCCTCTAGTAATCTTCCTTGTCCACGGCGCGACAGAGACAGCAAGCAAATAGGAAGCCAAAAATCTGAAAATGAGACAAATAATTGCTTTCGGCGTAAAAAGTGAATCGAGTTCATGACTTCGCATATATATTTTAAATAGTCTCAAACCAATTACATGGACTTCATTAGCACTTTACTGCAACGTTGTTAGAAAACGAGAACTTTGTTTTTGTCGTTTAATTTATGATTTATTTAGGTGCAGATCCAGCAACATGGGGTGCATTTATATTATTATTTTAAAATCATCATAACATTATAAGTTTTTTTGTGTATAAACGCCAAATACAGGTGTCTAAAGTCCGGGCTCTAAATCCGTGGATTGTCAAAAATACACAGGGTAGAGCAATAAACACATAAAAATGGCAAAATGAATATTCGAACCCTCTAACGGAATGAAAAGAGACAAGATAAAAACCATACAAAATAGTGTGAAAGATTGCATACCTCAAGACAAGCAATGCCGATTCCGATTCCGCCTAAAATGGTGGCATGTTCGGCGAACCAGTCCATCAGACCCTCCTTGCAGCCCTTTTGGTAAAATAAAGAGAAAAAATACATTGGTACAAGATCTCTAATCAACATTTACCAATAAGAGGCGGCAAACGGGTACAGGATCGACCCACAAGCCGCAGTCAAACATAGGTTGTGGGTTGATTCGATCTTGCTTGTTTGCCCTGCCGAACGCCTTTTATGCTTGCACAAAAGTTCCCAATCTTATCCATTGCGCCACGGAGTGCCAATATTAAAACATATGAATCTATGGTATATTTTAATTTAGTATTAAGGATTAGTAATTAAGGATTAAGTTAATACGTTTACCACTATTCTCGAGGAACCAAAATCAAGTCTAAATCATTAGACTTAACCCAATTCGGATAAGGAATCTGTTTCAAGCATTATATGGGGACGTTCTTTATTTTCGCATTTCCATATGGTTGTATCCTCTATGTCAAAAATAAAATCATGTTTTCATGTGGCTTGGGAATAAAAGTCTTCGTACATGAGGCAATATCTTACGTTGGTCCAGATGTAGTCATCTTCCTGGTTGTAGCACTTTGTGATGTCCTTGACCTCTGACCTTTGCACCTCGCGGGGGTCATCTACGTCGTCATCAAGGACACAGCACGTGAATGGGAAGGGGCGGGATTCACCGGACTGCAAGATAATGCAATTTATTTGCTATGTTAATTTATGAACTCCCTTAAATAGAGACATCGATATCTTCGAATGATAGTATACGCAAAATTAATATTATATATTGTTCTAATGAGATGGCGCGTCATGAAAGAATGTAACAATACCATATACATGTATATCAAAGTTATATGATCAATATATATAGACACGATTATGTAATAATTTGAGCAGAATTCTTTAAAAGAGTAAGATGTTTCTCTTCATTGCATAAAATTAATCAGAGAAAATCATTCAAATAAATGATATGTTGAAGACAGCATTAGAATACTAACCTCATCCATCTTTGGCCAGTTTGTGTTATTATTCGTATAATCCTCCACGCCTTTGACGCCACAACAGTCAAACTTCCACTGCACGAGGTTCATCGAGGCCCCAAACGACGTGTACTTGACTTCATCCAGAGACATGTTCTTGGCGTAGACGTCATCCAGGAGCTTGTCCGACCATTCGTCTTCGAAATCGCTTTCGACCTGGAATTATGGAGAAAAGTGTTGTTGTTAGATTTGAATGATGTTTCGGGTGCGTATATAATGGTATGGCACAAAGTGAACGAAAACAAAGATATATGGCAAATCAATTATGTTTATGTTTTAATTTGTGTAATTCAATAGAATTTTATATTTCTCGTTGTGGATCGAATTCGAAGCCGTGTCGGTCGTTTTTACGTGTCGGTCGTCATAACGTAGAATTATAGTTAAAATCCAATAGCAATGATAAATCTTGCACCGTTTATTAATGTATGCTGTTACATGATTAAGGTTTTGATTTTATCTTTTTTGATATTATTTTATCAAATTCTTCTCGAAGTAACGAGCAATTATTATGAAATTGTATCATCATAGAGTTAAATTTAATGCTCTTGGTTTTTATGAGTAATTGAGTAATCAAATCATTGAACTTGCAATCACAGCATATCAGGAAAACTAGGCCAACATATACGCCTACTTTCATGAAGTGAGTTACTATTCTAGGAATCCTGATGCCCTATTTATTGTAGTCTATACAATCATGTAAGTGTATAAAAGCTAAACGTGATGCATTATAGCAGGTGGACCCGATGTAGTTTTTTTTTTACAATACTGTTTTCTTTATTCGTAACTTAATGTAAACAAGGTTTGGAGTCAATAGAATTCTACATGGATTCAAAAGCAAATTTATTATATTGTGCTAATTGTGTCGCATTTACACTTTTGCAATGTGTTTATTCAATAACCGACTGCCACAATGGATGAGCACCTCACGAGCTGTTCCTCAATAAATGTGTTCCCCACCAAATTCCAGCTGGCTTGGAAATTTTGAGAAAATAATTTCTAGGTTGGAGGTTTCAGTATTTTGAGGAATATCTTTTTGAATAATTTCTTTATTTTCGTGATAATAAGTGAGAATGATTATTTCCAATTTTATTTAAAAAAAAAACTTTTATTGTCTAATAAACTGTTATTTGCAATATATGATAGGTAATTAAGCATATTTTTTTTCAACATTTCAACTTTCGCAAAAGATGTTTCTTGTCTGTTCCAAGCTGACTAGAAAAGGAAAAACAACTCAGTTTGCTTGGAAAAGGGGGATACCTTTTCGCAAAATTCTAATGCGAAAAAAATATTTTGTTGCTGTCCGACTTTAAAAAGTTGTTTTAAGGAGATTTTACCACTTTAAAAAATTGTGTCGAGGGGTGACCCTTATAATGTTTACCTAGATAAAAATCCATAGATCGTTTCATAGATAACTACATCCGTAATATAGAAATGTAAATGGAAAAATACTAACACGGAAGAAAAAAGACTCAATTTGTTACCAAAAACATAAACATATTGATTTCTTCCTGTGTTTGAGCATACGCCCATAAGCCGGTTACTCACCTTGCCCTTGTGTATAAACACCGCGATGCCGATACCGAGCTCAGCAACCAACACGATGAAGAGGAAGAACATATACTGTAATGAGAAGGAAAAATGATTTGGTAATACATGTACATGTATAAAGTTGATAACAATATAGTATTAATTATATTTTTAATCAAACTGTTTCTTTTTTATTGAAACGAGTATTTTATGGTAAGAGTTTATCTTTCCCATAATTCCGTAGAGCGAAAATAGTACCAATTTATGAATGTATATTTTTGTGATCATACTCATGTATAAAAATCCCTAGCATTATAAAACGATGTGTAGGTCTACAGGAAACTGTAGCACCACCGTCAACTTCCCCTCATGGGAGTTTCAATTAAGAAATTCATTATTTCTAAAAATGTATGTACTCAGATCTATTTTCACTGAACTTGATCAACTTATTTAAAGAGATAGCAGCTGCTCAAACATTATGCAAGGATTGTTTTAAGCGTTGTCACCTAGAAGTTCATATGCGTCTGTATAAACATTCGTTCATCTATCCCAACTAAATATACATAATTTGCTTGGCTTCAAATATAATTCTAAGAATAAATATAGTATGTTAAATTAATCCCTGTAGAGATCGACGGTTCCATGCCGGACGTCCTACGGACATGTGAACGGTCACCACAGATACGTGATTCACTTGTTGTGCATACTGAATATGCAATATTTAATGGACCATATAAAAAACGTGTTTGAGCCACCAACACTTAGCTGTTCCACTGAAAAATCAACCAACTTACCAGCCCAAGCAGGAACTTGCTCGCCTTCAGCGCCCCGAAACATCCCACAAATCCCACCACAAACACAAACGCCCCAACGCCTATCAACACATAGGCGCCTATTTTGAGGACGGGGTCGGTCTCGTCGATTTGCACGAAGTCAATGAGATCGATGAGGGATTTGTCGACGCTCAACCAGATGCCGACGCCAAGGATGCATACGCCAGAGAGCTGGAAGTTGAATGGAAATTTATAGAGCACACATGTATGTAAAGGTCCATACGCTATGTGCATACAGTGTGTATATCATATGGGTATAACATTATGCTGGACTTCATCGGCCGAGCAGTCTCAAGAACTATGTTGTCCGATGTTGACGGCCCTGTATATTCTAAACATAGATTTAATTGCTTCATCCTTCGGGCTTGGGCTTAAGAACCCTTCTTGTATTATTACTAGTTAATTTAAACAGGCATATTCTACCGTTATTTGACGAAATCGACATTAAACGATTAATTGTAACGTTGCAAAGATTAAACTTAACCAATTTATTCACATTAACTCACCCAAAAGATTATATTGAAGGTTATCAGAAGAAACCTTGCGCACGCTAGTCCACAATCCATGTTGTCTGGTTTATGTCACGTTCACGCCAAACCTGTATATCAAGAACAATTTTTATATGAAAAAAAACAAAAGTATTTTCATTGCAACAACGCAGTAATTAATAGCGCAAATATGACGTCTCAACGTTTAAGTAGCTTGTCTCCATCACCAAGACCGAAAACCTGACTTTGGTAAGATAATATGCTGATGATTGGTTACAATTGTGAGAGTATTAATGACGTCGTTTCTCTTGCTGACTGTTCCGTTATGAAGCACGTCGTTTTCGATGGAATATCGTTTCCGTTTGAGGGAGATCAACGCCACTTTTTTATGTATAGTTGCAAAGCCCCAACTTCATACCTAGCTTTTTGGTCGGTTCACGGCAACAAAATACTTGACTTGGATTAGCAAAGACTTCCATTAAAGTGTGGATGGTTGCTGACGGAAGCTGAATCAATATAACGACCGGAAATTCTTTCCAAAAAAAAACATACCATGTAATCGAGAAATCATTTATGCTTCACTGATTTGGGTAGAAAAATTGTGGTTTTGTTGAAAATATTGAGCAAACTTTATAATAAGAAGTTGTATTTCAAGTTTATTTTGACCAAGGAAATATTAAGATGTTGATAGCTCAATGTATATGAATTTCGTCCAACAAAAGAACGATAAATTATTTGCAGCTCTAATGATTAACACATGATATATTCAGAGTCACAGCATAGTTTCCATATAATAGGAAAATGTAATGAAGGCTGAGCTGTAAATTGCATAATGAAGGAAATGAGGTCTTGTGTTTTTGTGACTAAATAGCCTTTCCATTTATATATTTATAGCAAAAAACTACTGAGCTTGATAATTACATTGTGACAATGACTGTGCCATGGTGTCCTTGCGCAAAATACAGACAAATGGTTTAGGTATTCCATGCATATACATGTAGGTTCTACATGTATATCAGTGTAGGCTCTACGTATCATGTCATGGAAATGATGATAATTTATTGCTAAATGTACATATATGAAGGACAGTAGTCATGCAATAAATTGATATATATTTGCACATTATGATGCAGCTTTATTCCTTTCTTCTATCATTATCTCCAATGGAAATTGATACATATTTTACATATGCTATTAAAACATATAGCTGATGAATTGATATTGGTATATTTTACCCCTGAGTAAACACAAAGAGAAGTTATCGAATATTTAGAACGTTACTTTAGTTTAACATTGGTGTTGTTAGTAACTTTCATCCATTATGTTTCGTTCTCATCTGGTATCGTCTTTTTATGTGATATAGATAGTTCCATATCCAACACTAGGAGCTTTCTTGCATTTCATATTTAATTATATTCTATTATATTAAAAAATATATTTGAAATTTCTTATACGAAATACATCCTCAGACACATATCCAAAAAAATAATATTAAACCGGGTACGTCAATGGTATAAACTATAAGGCAGAAATGGGTCGCCAATTCATGTTTTATATAACATGCGAACGGAGGATGGGGGAGGGGGGGGGCGCTCGCCTCACTCTAAATCCGCAACTGCTCTTTTACTTTCGTTAGAGGAATGATATAAATCTTACCGGTTGCACTTTCGAAGGTAAACCTGTTTTACTTTCTTTTCTAGGGGGCAACATAATATGAATGCTGCAGATCCCGTGCATATACAATGTAGATATACACCCGTATACAAGTATGTTTCAAAACTTGCCATTGAAATTAAGCGACTTGATAATATTTATAAGTAATTCGATAGTTATGTGATAATTATGTGCCAATTGCTAATTACCGTCATATAGCACTGCACCTGCACAAGTCAGGCGGATATTTGCTTCATTGTTCTAAACAACTGTTAATGAAAACACCAGGTATACGATGAAGCTATAATTGCTTTAGGGGGGCCCAGTGACATTCGAAAAATCATTTTCTATTGTTTAAACATGCTGAAGAAATTAACATTGATATGAAAAAAAAAATCAAATAAATAAAAGAATATCCAGAATGAATAATATATTGCAAAACGATAATACATTTTAGTTGGCCACGCTTTAATTTCATATCATTGGGTTTTACTTTGGAATTCGTATCTGGAAACATTTATCGAGCCTATTTCTGTCATTTGCGAAAATGACATAGATTATGATTTCGTTTTCGTTTGCTGCTTCTTATGTTCGCACGCTAACGGAAAAACTAAATTGGTTGTGTGGCAGCAATTGCATTCGTTGTTGGTCTTTTTCCTAGTAATACTCATCAGGATGTTTTTTTAATAATTGTCTTTCAGTTACATATTTTATTCTCTTTCAGGGACATTGATAATAAGCTGTCGGTAGGTAAAATTAATATCGCTATGGCAAATTAACTATTCCTGATGAGATATTTATGTACAAAATAAATATTGCAGCACTTTTAAAACTAGTAAAATTCTCTATTAGTGCATTTAACAACGATTGTTTTACGTGTCAAGTTAGATCTGATGATGGGATTAAATTTTCATTTGGGTTAAAACTCTCGATGTTGGCCTTGGTGAATATCCCGAGCGAGAAAATCTAATCTAAGTACCTTTTTTGATGAACACAATTATGTTTTTAAAGTTTAAAACAAATTTGTATTTGATTGATATTTTGCCATTCCATATAATCAGCATGTTATTAAATCTTAGCCATATAATGTTATAATTTAAATCCTGCTAAAATGTCTCGAATGTGCCGTTTTGTTTACGTGATTTTAAAATAAAGGCACTCCAGTGCTATCGCTTGATGAGATATCCAGTGATTTCCTGGATCAATCTGATTGCATCAATAGCATTTATAAACAACGTCATTTCTAATTTACTACCGGGACGCTATTTTAAACTTTTTACATTAACAGCAAGCTAGACAATTTTTATACACCAAAGAACTCCTGTTTTGATTATACCATGATGCTATCTCTAACACACCTATATGGATCATGGTGACGTTAACCCGCATCATTTGCAGAACCGAATTCCGTCACAATCTCCCTTTTATTTCAAGAGCAATCATATAGCGTGAGCAAGGCGAAAGACGCAATTTGAAGGGCACTATGCCATAACGAATTATATAATAATACTTCATATGTTTTAGGAAAAGATGGGAATTTATTGCCCGCGGGAAGTGGAATGCGCAGACCGAAGGCGCAGCCTGAGGTCTGCCAATTCCACATCCCAAGGACAATAAATTCAAATCTTTTCCTAAAACATATGAAGTATTATTTTTATTACTTGTTTTTTTTTTTACCAAATTATTTGTTCAAAATGTTATTTTTATTCATGCAAAAGATATTGGATAGAAATGGTTATCCATTCGCTTAAACCAAATGACGTATGCCTATTAAATGATGTCACTAATGTGCAAACAAAAAAGTTCTTCATTTTTCTGTTATGAAGTATTAACTTAACTTTAGAATATCAAATACATTTCATAGTATGACCTCATATATATGTAATCAATATCTAAAATATTTACTTCAAGAAAATATCAAATAAACTTTTTATTTTCTAAAATGCGTTCGCGTATTGATTTATCATAGCATGACGTTTCATCAATGAACAACACACGTGACGCAATATCGTAAACAATTCGTAGTAAAAACACGTGCTTTGTGGGTGTGGTTTGTTATTGTTTATGTATGACGCAACAACTGGAAAAATACGGAAATTTATTGCCCTCAAAGTTTCACTATGTTTATTACCAACACAATCAGGCAGACATGTAATAAAGTCGTGTATTGCATGTCGCAAGGTATGTTTTGTTTCGCCATTTGACAGGTCCAATCCATCCAATATTTTGTATATTAATTTATTTAAAACTCAAAATTGAAAGGGAACCAACTACTTTGGACCAAATGTGACAGGTCGAAAGCTTTAACAATTATGCAATGCTTAAACAATTCAAATAAGTTTTCTTTGCAAACGGTCGCCACAATATTTAGCACAGAGCCCAACCCATTTCAATGACTGATGGTTGCTGCAAGTGTCCCATAGCCGTATTTAGCTGTCTTCG
>LQRL01148872.1:47603-63892 GCA_001703475.1 Hydroides elegans | reverse complement strand
CGTTGTTAAGTGCGAATGACGCAAAAACATGAAAACCCAACGCTCTAACTAACTGAGCTAACGTGGGTAACTGCTTTTGATACGCGAAATTAATGTGTTTCAATAGATAATTCTTCATAGAAGATATGTAATAAAAGGAGGAACACGAAATATTGTCAATTTAAAGTTGGTATAATTCATTTTAAGATAAAATAGCGTGTATATGAAGTCGAAGTGGACAAATGTGTGTACCTCTTAAATCAATAATAATAGTAATCACATTGTTTTAGCCGGCGTTAATGAAATTTGAGTCCCTCAGTTTTCATTTGAAGCCCTTTTTTATCATTTGAATCCCTCACATAACATTTGAGTCCCTCGCAAGCTCGGGCCTCAAATGATATGTAGCGGGCTCAAATGATAAAATGCGGGCTTCAAATGAAAACATCGGGCCTCAAATATCATTAACGCCCGCTAAAACAACGTGATTGGTATATTAAAGAAGACAGTTGAATATATTGCATATCAAGAACTATCCCATGCCAACTTGTTTTTATATTTCAATAGATACTTACCTGTAATATAATCAAACATGCTTCAGTATAATTAATTTGCTGATTCTTCTATAAGAATGGCGAATTTCAAAATGTGTTCCTTAAAAGATGCAAAATTCGAACATTTCCAATACAACTCAGGGTATTACAGGAGTACCCGGCGATTTATTCTGTGAAATATCTATTCTTTTCAAATATCTATCTTGCTGGCATTTTCACAGAACAGAATAGATAGAATATTGTACTTCAAATATTTCGTATTTTCCTGGCATTTTATACGAATAAAACCCAAGTTATGAATGTGTAATTATAGTCTAAAAAGTTGTTTGATTTACAATGAAATAGAAGTAAAGCATAGTATTATCACGGTGATGCGCTTGTATTTATAAGATATACATAACAAAGCCCAAAAAGATACTTTTTCAAACTTTGCACAAAGTCAACACTTCTGTATATCAATGTTTTATTCTGCTGGTAAATTTTTGCATAGTTGATGGCATGATAGTTTCTGTGTTCCTTGCTGGCAAATTAAGAATAAAACCATTAAATATTTACAAGTAATAATCAGATTTAAAGTATACAAGAATTCATTTCAGGCCAAGTACAATAAAATGAGACACTATTTCAAAAATGGCTCGTTGGGTACTCCTGGTATTATAATTCAATTCTTCAACAGATAAACGTCAGTATGTTTTTACAAACTATTAAATCATAAAATGTGTATATTGGTTTCACTGATGGACGTCTATGTTTAGATTTGGTTGCTACTCCAATATACACCGTACAAATAATTTGTGCACGAATGGATGACATATTCCAAGTTGATATGTTTATAATATAAGTTTAACCTGAAGTTTAACTACATTAGATATAGACTGTACGTATAGTAATGTTACCAAATTGCACCTCAAACCTTTATATCCGTATCCTGATCGCCATTGCCGCCTTCCTTCTTGAGCATAACAATGGCAGTTCCCATAGCCATGAAAAAAGTTCAAATTACATTTAACCTTCCAAATTACTAATTTTAATTTAAATCATATTACAGCTTCCAAGGCGAGTCTGTGTATGAATTGCAGAATGGTTTCAAATGTTAAATAAATAAGATAAATAAGACTGAATTGCATATCAAGAACTAACCGATGCAAACTTATTTTTATATTTCAATAGATACTTACCTACAATAGAATCAAATATGCTTTATTAAAAATAGTTTGCTAATTCTTCAAGGAAAATTACAAAAAAATGTTCATTAAAATAGGCAAAATTCGAGTGGTAAAAATTATCAATACAACTCAGTTGTGAATTTACATTTATCAAATTGTATTTTATTAATTAATAACGGTTTAACAATTTATCTGAAATATTAATGTCCATCCAAACCTTCCCTTGCCGTTTATTTGTTGAAAATTATTATGAGTGTGATATTAACGGTCAGACACATTGTTAACATGAGGGAGAAAATAACAATATGCCACCAAAGAATGCTTAGTTTCATTGGGTTTAAAACATGCTAAGGCCTAGAATAATTGCAACTCAGGGTATTTTTATATCGTTAAAATAACTATACGTCAATATTGTTTTACACACTATTTTTCATAAAATTCGTATCTTGGTTTCACGAATTTTTCTTTCACTGATTGACGTCTATGCTGAAATTTGTTTGCTTCTCCAATATACACCGTACAAATAATTTTCGCACGAATGGGTGACATTTTCGAAGTTGATATGTTTATAATATAAGTTAAACCTGAAGTTTAATTATTTTTTTCCTAATAGATATAGACTGTACGTATAATAATGTTACTATATTGCACCTCAAACCTTTATATCCGTATCCTGAACCCACAATGCCGCCTTCCTTCAACATCCTTCTAGAGAAAGATTACAGGCAATCATAGACCGTTACATTTTCATGCACGAACACTTTCAGTTGATACTCACCAGGTCAAGTATTTGTTTTGTTTTGGTCTGCGGACCATGATAAGTGACCGATTTCGCAAGGTCGTTTTAAACCCTGGATGGTAAGTCGCTCCTAAGTGCACACTTGGTATACCATAAAGGAAGTGTCCGGGTGCTGGATCTAACGCCTTTGTTATGGTAATGATGCAGTGTTGCTATATTGAACAGGAAACAGCAGAAAACATAATGTTGTACTAATAATTGGATATCATAAATTATTTGTGCGTATATTAAATCGTCAATAGACTATTCCAATATATTCTGAAACATGAATTTGACTGAATGGGAGGCTGTATTATACGTTAAAGTTAAGAATGTGGGGACAGTTCACATGTCCGAAGGTCCGGATGTCCGAAGGTCCGGATGTCCGAAGACCCGGATGTCCGGATGTCCGAAGATTTATATAACCGAAACTACACATTGATAAACAATGTAATATTCGGAGATGTGTATTGATTCTCTGCTGCTGTCGTCTGTCGTTGATAAAATTGTATGAATGTTGAGCACATGATGTATGTATAAAGAGTTAAAAATGTTAAAAAAAAGGTTCAACGCTAGAATGCATATTGAGCAAGAGCAAGCAATATACAAATGAAATCATTTATATTGACCAAGCTTATCTTGCTAGGTATGATTTTTGGTTCAAAAGGAGGTCTAGCTCTCAGTAAACTCTTGTTTACTTTTATATTTTTACTTAACAATAACATTTTATCACTAGATCCTATTTCATATCTAGGTCACGTTGTATCATTCCATCACCATACTTACTAAGCTAATAGGTTCCGTGATTTAAAATATCCTGGAACTGCCAAGGGTCGAGATTGCAATATACTAATTTGCTTTATAAGCAACGCTAAATGTGAGCCTTCTATATTAAGCGATAGCCGAATTTCCGATACGCCAAATGATCCGAAATATATATTGTCCACGAATACAGATATTTACGCACGAGCAGGCAAAGAGGGAGACACCCAGTTCGCATCCCCGTTCCAATTTATATGTAAAATGTAATACAAACAATAATTTTGCACCTCTTCCGGTTCGACATGATATGTTATACTGTTGGCGCCCCAGGTTCAAAATTCTTAGGGTCCGGGCCTGCGAACTCACTCGACTTATTATTCGCTTAGTACATTTATGCGCAGAATACTAAGCTACATTAAATTTACGCACGAACTGACTGGCTAGTCCAGAGCGCAATGATAAGCTATTACTATTCTCGCCAGGTCATTTTTAATGAGCTCGGCTATACAGTTCTCACCATGTTAATTATTTATGTTGTTTGTGGCGGGAGCTGATAGCTGACCGAGTTCCCACGATAAAGTCGGACGAAATGATGTATGGATTCAGCAGCCCATGTTTACTAGATTTCATAGTACCTATATATAGCCGAGATTGAAACTATGTGTTATATTCATATATAATTGATTATATTAACATACATGTTTGAATTCTAGTCCATTGCCATATTGCAAGAGTGGACAAAAATGTGATTTGTTGCTGTGGCAGATCACCGTCTGGCTGTTAAGTATAATGAGTTGTTCCTCAAAATATACTCGACAACAAAAGAAGTGTCCGGTTGTTCAAAACTCTGTAACTTCAAAAGTATTTGGTCGATTTTTATCCATTATGTACCAAATTAAACAGCACATAATGTGAGTTCATTTAATAAGTTTTCCATACTCTATATTTGCTATCCACGATTCGGCGAACCCTTGAAAATGAACGAACGAAATAGCGAGTAACAAACCCTCAAATATCCATTTTCATGTTTGAACTATCTTGCCAGAAATTTTACAGGTAATTGGTACATTTGGACACTTTAGGTGCATATTCAAACAGTCAAGCCAGTTGCGGCGATCGCTCGAGTTGACAAAGTATTTTGCGAATGGTCAGACGCTAGGCACCGGAAGTGCCAACTTTAGTACACTTGTTCAAAACAACTGTTTGATTATGTCAAATGCTGCCTTCATGGGTTTTGTAATGCTGCATTAATGGGTTTACAAACGTTTTGGAAATTACGTTTCCCTAATTTTCTGGTTACTTCGAAACACGATATTCATCGAAAAGTCACATTCAGCGAGCCTTTGTTAAATCCGTAGTTTAAGTTTTTCACCAATAAAAAAAAACAATTTGCGTGCATGTCCAAGACAACCTGATGGTAGATTTCCACGCCCTAGCCTCGTAGCAATGGTGTGCGCAATCGTATGCCTCGATAAACAGATGGACGTATTCTCCTCAATTTTAGAGTGATTACGCGGCTAAAATGACCGTTCAACAGTTTTTCCTAACTCGTAACTTAAGATTACAATGTTCTAACCTATTTAACGCGTATTCACTTAATAATCGATTGTTTACCCGAAACCGCGCCTATATCGAGCGTATTTTCAATGCATTTCGCGACATCGTTTATATGGAAAACGAGGACAGCAGCGGTCTTTTGGTTTTTTTTCTATTTTGCACACCCTTGAAGATAATATTGACAATGACAGTTTTCGTTCGAACGCCCCGTCAATATAACCAGGTTAAGTTATCCCTTTCAAATTTTGCCGAGTTTATTCGAAAATTACGGCTAGGCTATGGAGCGAAGGGAATTTAAAGTGCAATTAACCGAGTTTAGAGCATGTGAGCTATCTTGAAATCATACCGCTTTTATTGTGTCATGTGATTAAGACTGTTTTCGCAGTTAAGCGCCAAAAACACGTTTTCCGACATTTTACGATGCGCCGCGACGCATGTGGCATAGAAATTAACTATTTCTCACCGTTTTTGAGTTACGAAAAGTTTATACTATCTCTAACACATAGCGCTTTTCCTCTCCTACCGATACTCATTGAATAATGATCGAAATCAATGTTTCTTAGCCCATTGATAAAACTAACGAGATACTCGTCAAACGGATCCCAGATTGTTAGGTTTGCGAGACCATCTATAATGATCATAACTGAAACTTACAAACGTGTTTTAATTGGTTTCACTTTTGATACAATGAAAAAATATTAACCTAAAATGACCGGACACTTCTTTTGTTGTCGAGTATAGGTGTTGCTTTTTATTCAAAACTGATCTAGCTGCAAAATCTCGAAAATTGCCAGCCAGCTACAAAAGTTTAAGGAACAGCTTTTCCAAAAAAATGTACTTAAAAAAAAAATCTATCAACATATTGTATTTTAGTCTTAATCAGAAATATATAGTCTAGTGTGCTAGATTAATGCGTATTAAAAACTGGTAGTTTATACAAGTATTTTGATTTTCACTTATGGTGTACCTCCCCTGTTTCGAGCTAGATGAACAAAATTAAGTCAGCTAGCTACAAAAATTGGAAAGTCTTTTTTGTAAATATATGGTTTAATGTTGGTCATGTGTTGCACAAAATCATTAGGGTGGCCTTCAAATATTATACTTTTGGGTTCCTCGAGAAATTGTTCACACTTTTCAAGATACATTTTCATTTCGATTAAATATTGATGACTAGCAGAAACACATTTAAACTCACCATGAATGTAAATTACATTAAACAGTAATTAACAACATGATAGTCATAACTAACATCAGGACCAATTTTCGACGCTCCGCTTAAGCTTAACATAACTCTTAAAACCATTGTAAAAGGGATGCGAAAAGCGCAAGTTTACGATTAAGGTTATAGCGGAGTAAATGGGTCCTGATCATACTATAATTTCCTACTTTCATAATAATATGAAATGACTAGATTCATTGTAACGTTTAATCCAACTGATAATGTTTCAAAAACTTATTAAAACGATATTTTATGAAATCATAAAACTCATACTCTAAAGTTAACCGCGATTTCATTATAGTAACTGCCTTTTCACTTGGTTTCGGCTTCTTATGTGTCTTAAAAGCTGATTTCATTTTTGCTAAACGAGTTTGTGCAATAGCTGACATATTCGAGAAAAACTGCGGCATTGTCGTTTCCATGAGTTTATAAGAAGGAATCAATTCCTCCGCTAAACCAACAACACCATAATAAGCATCCACATTTTCCTTAGCCAGTTGCAATGCCTCTTTTGATGGCGAAAGACAGAGGTCGTTTTGGCCGCAGAAAAATGGAATGACCTTAAATGAGGACGCTGTGCTGCATTCACTGTAGTTGCCCATAACACACTCGTCAAATGGACGGTTTCGACGCTCGTTGGTCATGGGCTTTGGGTGCTCAAATCTGGCGAATTGAAATAAATGTAGATTTGTATACATTGACGACATGCTTTGAAACGATGAGAATATATAATGATTATTCATTTTATCAATATATTTCATTGCATTGATTATTCCACGACACAGCATTGGTCATTGGATATGTCAAGTTCTATATGACAGTTGGCATGTTTTAACTGTCTGTTCTTCATCCTGTTACACAGAGCGCCAACGAGAGTTTAGGCGCTGGGTACATGATGGTTTCTTATTAAATCGATTACATTACGCATATATATTTGTCTGTTTTTGATAATGCTTTACTCTTTCCCCTATACCTGTGAAAGTAGTATTCCGACACAAATCTCTGCACAGGATCGCGAACCATGTTGATATAGATGGGCATCGGAAAGCCACTTTGGTTGAAGTTGACGAAATGCAAATGCCGCTCAAACAGCCACGGCTCCTTGTACGCAGTCACTTGCCTTTAAAGAATCAATAATAAGTCGCATTAATGTGTGTTCACGCAAAAAAATTTTTGCGTGAACAGACGGGATAAATTGCTATGTTTTTATACAAATGTGACTTTCGAAAATATCGGGTTTCGTGTTTTTTTTCGAGCTCTTTCGCTTGCGTGAACACGGCCTTAGACTCTATGGGAATAAGTAAATACATGAAGTATAAACCATGACATGTGAACAAGACTGTTTATCTGTTAACCGCGAACGAAATAACCTACTTGCAGATTCAGTCGACATGTTTACAATAAAATACACTTCAAATAAAGGTATTTTCAAATTAAAATTTTCGCCGTTTCGCGGTAAAATATATACAACTTGAAAATACGATGATTAAATGCAGTCTTGTAATATTTGTTTATTTTATATGTAAGATCTTTATATTGTTTATAATGTATTTGTTTTTTGCAACATTACTAATGGTGGCTTGAATATTTAGCTTAAAGATAAAATTGCGGCGATTTTTGCAAATTGTGTCATATCTATGCAGCTATTACTTATAATGTATCAAAACTTGATACACAACTAACCAACATTTCATATATACCTGTACATAAACAAACACTATCAAACACAAATTATATATACTTCTTTTTTTTCAATTTGAAGATATTCAAGCGCGAAAAAAAATTATGCTTGTTAAAAAAACAACGCTCCAAAATTAGTCAAACAGCAAACTAAATATACATGTAGCATTTGCTGCCGGCATCTCGCTCATTCGAAGATCCATGATAAAAACATCAATCATTGGAAAAATAAAAATGACATCTAAATATAATTTCTAAGGAAATTATGCTCAAGAAATATTCCGAAATGTCAAGAACACACCTTTGTTGCATCGTTTGTATTGATTTTTTTTTTCAAATAATCAATAACCTGATATGATATCCAAAGCTCAAGCGATTAGATTCTGTTAAGATATCAATCTTGTGATTGAAGCTGTAATTCTATATCCCTAAATTAATTCTTCGACGTATAATGTTACCCAGATGGATACAAATCAATTTTTAAGAAATTAATCATCATTTTTGCTTCAATTCAATTCGAATTCATACAATGCCTTAATTTCCTTTTCATGTTTGTTTCTGTCAGTGGTTCATAAACTCTCTTTTGACAATTAAATTCGATGCATAGTTTCAATTAAATATCCCTACATAGCATCGTTCATAATTTATGAATTCCAGAGAAATGTTCTCATTCTTATTTATTTATAATGTATTATTGGTAAATCAGACAATTTGCTCTTCGCTCCCCAATTACTCCGTATTAATCAAAGGATGCAGTCGCGATAGGTGATAACGAAATTCGTCCGTTTATGAACTCTCAATAGTTTTCACGCTATAAACATAACATAAAAACATACAAACCTTATTGAATCAATGTTAAAAACACATTTTACATAAATAAAAAGGCAAACCTTGCAACCCCGAAATATGCTCGTCGCTCCCCAAGTGTTCCGCATGATTTTGAAAGGTGCTCGTTTATGAGCTTCTGTCGAAGTAACATTTTTTCACGTATAATCATTATATGCAAACGTCAAGACTTTATTTAATAAATGATCAGCAACAAATATCATCCCAGTAAACAGAGAACGTATTTGTCTCGATGTGAAACGTTTTTTTTTTTACCTGAATACATTTTACCCCATTTTGTAAAACGTTTTTAAGGTCTCTTGTTTAATGGGATATAGATTAAAATTAAAATGATTACCTGATAAACCCTTTGATCGCGGCTTCACTCTCCAAGTGTTCCGTCCCATTCGGCAAGACGTCCACGGACGTTGAACGGACGCCCTACTTTGGACCCGTATGAAAGTTTCACGGACGTCCTTATTCGTCGCCGACGTAGAAAAGACGTTGCATCGACGTCGCGTCCGAATCGGACGTGCGAAGTACGTTCTACGGACGCCGCGACGTAAAATGACGTCCGGAAAACTTTCATACGGGCCCAAAGTAGGTCGTCCTCTCAATGTCAGGTCCAAATGCGACGTACTATGGACGACCCTTGCCGAGTGGGGTATGATACAAGCGCGATTGGTGAATTATCTAACTCAGCCATTTTATATTGATTATAATGCATCTGAAGATATTTCGGAATCTTTATTTTACCTTATGAAACCCAAAACTTTCTCTTCACCTCCCAAGTGCTCCGTGTGATACAGATGCGATGAGTAATATCGAAAAGCACCCGTTGCCTTGGCGATTCTAAAGATGGTATTTTTCGTGGCGGTACTGGCACATTTGGGAACGCGGTTGTAAATGACTGTTGTGGCATTCCGCATGCGTGATTCGAGTTCAGTGAAATAAGTAGCATCGTATTTCTGGAATGAATAAAGGTACGGTCAGGCAGAATTCTGCGATTTCGGGGTTTGCGAAATAAAACGCAACGAATGTTCACGCACTTGCGAAATGGGTTTTGCGATATTCATTTATTCTATATTTGCATCAAATATCCATATAACCAGGTAATTAACATTTCCGCAGATATATTAGAAGAGTTTTAGAGGCATTTTGAGTTAGTCTATCACTATATAGTCTATCACTATAGTAACGTTAAGAGGGCTTTAGACTATTTTTTATGATAGATCTAACACTATGCACATTAGACTCAAGAGGCGTTCAAAAAAGGTAGTTAAAAACAGATCTACTAGATTTGTTGGGGTGGTCTATATTGTATAGAACTAGATCATATTTGAAGACTTTATATCATATGTACCTTACTTTAAAACAATGTAATTGATTAAATGAATATATTTTCTTAGTCCTGTGTACACTGGGTACTTCTTACAAAATTAGCTGTGGAGGTGCGTTTGAGCGTTTTCGCAAAAGGGTCTGTTATCGGCTCGAAGAGATAAATTGGAATGCTCGAAAAAGCTGAGTGTGAAAACGCATATGAAGCCAGGGCATGATTAAGTCCGATTCAGGAGTTTTTGAATATGCCTTATGATCTTTAATGCTGTGCTTGAATTCTATTGACAAAAAATCAAAATACATGAATAAAGAATTCATATTCGATGTGATGATTGCGTCTAATATCATTGACTCCTTATATTAAATCCTTGGCATTTCTCAGACAAAACAAAGAATATCGCAGACTTCGCAATTGATTTCACAAAATCGCAAAGACAAAAAACGCAGACACACAAACAATCCGTTTAGCCTATTGCACTTTTTCATACCAAATGATTTTTGAAATCGTAATCGCAAAACCTGCGTGAACAGATTTCGCAATATCGCTCGGGACTTAGTCTAAAACCAATATCGCAGGGTTTCTATGTTTTCTTTGATTTATACTGCGATTGCGAAATATTTCGCCGCTGCGTGACCATACCTTTACAAGGGTATTTGTGAAGGCGAGTAAGAGCGTGTTTACACGGGAAAACGGCAAAGAGCGGCAGCGTCAAGCAAACTTATGTTCATTATATGACTAACAACAGGGGCACCGCTAGTCCTTTATCGAACATATATGTCAAGTTGTCGCTGCCCGTGCGAACAAGCCCTAACCAATCACTAATATCAAGAAGAGATACCTTATGTTATAAGAACATATTCATAGAGGTTATCAGACGTGAAATGGTGTGGTCAGCGGTCCTTCGCGTCTGCGTCTGCGAAATTCAAATTGATATAAAACATAGTAATCCCTGGGGAAATAATACCACTTGAATTCTACTATTTATTTCACTAAATGCGAGTCAAATGAAATAGGCTGTGTGGTATTTCTGGAGTAATTAATGATGCACCTTTTCTTTTTGTCATAGTATTCTACGAGAAAGCCTCACCTTAAATATCAAGAATATAAGATATAAAATTTGCATATTTAATCAATCATTGTATTTCTTTTTATCTATTTAATTTCATTATTCAGAGTAAGACACCATTTGACAGTTTGGGCATGTGGCAATCATAATTGGCAAACAAATCCATAATCGATTAACTTTAACGTAAATAAGTCCTTGATTACATAAACCTCTGATAACAAGGTGCGATTTCTACTGTTTTCTTTGTGTAACTGAAAAAAAGTAAGGAATGTTCCAATCGCTCCTTGCGATTTCTCGGAACGAAAACAGTGAAAATCGCAATCCAAGCTATTTTATGTAATCACGTTATGGATCATTGTTGGGACGGGTCACTTGGATTACACTACTTTAATTCATATTTGTCGAGGCGGTTCAGGTTGGGGACATTATTAGATTCTAAGACCACATAACATTTTAAATTCAAATGTGTTGGTCAAAGTTTGAGATGTTTTATAGTGGATTTCAATAACCTTGAATAAGCAATAACCATCCTTCTATTTGATAGTTTTTTACTAGCATATGTTTTAAATGCTTTTGAATTATTGATAATGAAATACGTTCAAGGTAAGACTGTATGATTTACAGATGGTATTGTAAATATTCACTTAGATGGTTAACGCTAATGCGCAATGATAATCATGTTTAACAAATCACTTCTATAAATCGATCTTGGGGTCTCAATGAAAGATTACGTATTATTGAAAGTGATAAATAGTCTCGTCTTAATTTAATGACCAGTGACATTGATAGATACTATTTTAACTGTGTAAATGTGTTGCACCGATTTGTTCGATTAAGGATATATATACATGTTAATAAGTTGTTGAGTTTACTTTTTTTTTCGAAAAGGGAAACTTTTGTCATAGTGCACCAATCTCGCCATCCTCTCGTTTTTCGTTGAATTCACAGGAAATCTTCGGGTCACTTGAAAGCACGTAAACAGATAGTGGGAATATCCAACGTTGTCTGATATGATGGAACGTCCGATGAATATGCTCGATATGTCCTTAAACACTCTATTTTGATTTTTGTTTCACTCGAATAACTAGTAATTTTACTCCCGTTGGCGCACAGAATGCACCCAGTAGACGTAGCTTGCCAGGGTAGCTACTCACTCAGAAACAGAATAGGGAAACCAACCGTGGTTTCCTTAATTTACATTGAAAATGTAAACTGTATAAGATTACAGGTGACAGAAAGAGTTTTACTGTCTTACAAAGACAATCAAGACAAACTATTTATTCCTGGAGTAAAGTGATATGACAGAGCCATTAACAGACATGCCCTTATATTGTTTTCGAGTTGATCTATTTCTGAGGACCAGATTGCGCCACTTTATTTAATTAACATAACCTGGTAATCTGTAGATTTATTCGGTGAAATAAAACTATTTTCTTTTATCTTCATCAATTCAACATGATTATGTGAAATGGGTTGCCCCATGTGAATTTCTATTTTTTAGTATATTTTCTATATGTTCTTAAATCGAGATATACATTGTTCTAGCCCCCTTCATTTCGATTAAGATACGTAAAATAAGGACGGAAAGGGCATCAAACAGTTTGATAGCATGTTTTGTTTTCTCGCTGTTTCCTAGAGTATAATGATATCGAGGTCAACATATAATTTTAAAACGACCGATACACAGGCCCCTTACATGTAGATGTTAATTTTAAGAGAGTGTCCTACCCCAATTTTTCAAAATGTACTTCAAAAACTAAATTACACAATCAATTATATATAAGATAATTTTTGCGCCGCGTTATTACGAATCAATATATACTCGACAACAAAAGAAGTGTCCGGTCATTTTAGGTTAATATTTTTTCATTGTATCAAAAGTGGAACCAATTAAAACACGTTTGCTAGTTTCAGTTATGATAATTATAAGTGGTCTCGCAAACCTAACAATCTGGAATCCGTTTGACGATTATCTCGTTCGTTTTATCGAAGGGCTAAGAAACATTGATCATCAATCAATGAGTATCGGTAGGAGAGGTAAAGCGCTATGTGCTAGAGGTAGTATAACGTTTTCGTAACTCAAAAACGGTGAAAAATAGTTAATTTCTATGCCACATGCGTCGCAGCGCACATAGTAAAATGTCGGAAAAACGTGTATTCGGCGCTTAACTGCGAAAACAGTCTTAATCACATTACACAATAAAAGCGGTATGATCTCAAGATAGCTCACATGCTCTAAACTCTACTAATTGCACTTTGAATTTCATTCGCTCCATAGCCTGGCCGTAATGTTCGAATAAGCTCGGCAAAATTTAAAAGGGATAAGTTAACCTGGTTACATTGACGGGGCGTTCAAACGAAAACGATCATTGTCAATATTATCTTCAAGGGTGTGCAAAATATAAAAAATTAACCGAACGGCCGTTGCTGTCCTCGTTTTCCATATAAACGATGTCGCGAAATGCATTGAAAATACGCTCGATATAGGCGCGGTTTCGCGTAAATAATCGATTATTGAGTGAATACGCTTTAAATAGGTGAGAACATTGTAATCTAGAGTTACGAGTTATGAAATCTGTTTAACGGTCATTTTAACCTAGTAATCACGCTAAAATTGAGTAGTATACGTCGATCTGTTTATCAAGGCATACACTGGCACGCACCATTGCTACGGGTCTTGGGCGTGGAAATCGACCATCAGGCTGTATTAGACATGCACGAAAATTGTTTTCTTCTTGATGGAAAACTTAAACTACGGATTTAACAAAGGTTCACTGAATGTGTCTTTTCGATCAATATCGTGTTTCGAAGTAACCAGAAAATAAGCGAAACGTAATTTCCAAAACGGTTGTAAACCCATTAATGTAGCATTACAAAACCTGTGAAGGCATCATTTGACATATTCAAACAGTTGTTTTGAACAATTGTACAAAAACTGGCACTTCTGGTGCCTAGCGTCTGACTATTCGCAAGATACTTTGTCAACTCGAGCGATCACCGCAACTGGCTTGAATTTTTGAATATGCACCTAAAGAGTTCAAATGTACCAATTACCTTTATAATTTCTGGCATGATAGTTCAAACATCCATGAAAATGCATATTTGAGGGTTTGTTACTCGCTATTTCGTTTGTTCATTTTCAAGAGTTCGCCGAATCGTCGATAGCAAATATAAAGTCGTAAAAACTTTTTAAATGAACTCACATAATGTGTTGTTTAATTTGGTACATAATTGATAAACATCGACCAAATACTTTTGAAGTTACAGAGATTTGAACAACCGGACACTTCTTTTGTTGTCGAGTATATATTTTGTAGGCGTTAGCTATGAGTAAAACGGTTATTTAATCAAAACACTCTAATAGAATTTTTTAATCACTTCTAGCATCCCACTCGGCAAGGGTCGTCCATAGTACGTCGCCTTCGGAAGTGACGCTGAGAGGACGACCTACTTTGGACCCGTATGAAAGTTTCCCGGACGTCCTTCTGTCCTGGCGTCCGTAGAACGTAATTCGTACGTCAGATTCGGACGCGACTTCGATGCATCGTTTTATCTACGTCCGCGACGAATGAGGACGTCCAAAAACTTTCACACGAGCCCAAAGTAGGGCGTCCGCTCAACGTCCGTGTACGTCTTGTCGAGTGGGGTATAGAATGATAAGGACCATCCTTAAATGAGTTTGATTGAAAAAAAAACATTAAAAAATAATTGTATACGAAGAGTATCTTTCAAGATAATACTGTGACAATATATGCTAAGGCAAAAGCAATAACATGTTTATAATACTAACCTCCTTAGGAGCTGTGCCTTCTTGCCGTATCATTCGGGGATAAGTAGAAACATTTATCGCTTTATCCAGGTTGTCATACATAGTTTCACTTAACATCACCGATATAATAAATGTAATGATAAACAGTCCAAAGCATGCAGTTAATGTTTTCAAAGCTTTTGTGTAAATGTTGCATTCAGGCACATTTGTTTTGTTATGTTTGCTTTGCATTGTGGCAAAAAATAATCAATATTTCTTAAATCCCGATTTAAAATATCAGATGTGCGGTATATAGTTTATTTGTTCGCCATTTGCCATAATAAAGATTTTTTGGTTTACCAGTGTATTTACATAATATTAATTAAATTTCTTATGCTTATAATTTAGCATTTAATAGATGTATTTAATTTCAGTTTTTTTTTCAGATATATTTTCGAAGTGAATTTAAAGCGTACTTTTTCTCCTATTGATATTGACATATTCATTATCTTTTGCATGAACGTTTATACATGTATCAAACACTAAAGCATAAGATATATAATGGTCATGCTGAAGTATTGAAAGAGCACCATGTGTGTTCCTGTCTATCAATGAGTGAATTGTGATAGCTCTAAGTATAACAATAACACTATATTGATTATGATACTTTTACTGATATATCATATTAACTTTGAAAAAGAACAACCATTAACAAATGAAGCAAAGAATGTAGAAGTTTTTTACTTTTTTTGCTGATTGATTCATTGCTTTGGTGGACCTATCTACTTGTATTATGTAGTATGCAATCAATCTGAGAGTTTTTAACATTATCATAAATATATCAAGTGTAATGCATTGCTGTTATATCACATTATTTACATTCAATTCAAATAAGTCGTATGGATATTTACTATTCATACATTTTACTTGTTCTTTGTTTTTGTTTTACTAATTACAGATCAAATAATATTCAGCAACGAGTACCATTTGAAGAAACATGAATGTTGGGGTGCTACCATTTAGATGCATTTGCGTATGTGCAATAAATCGTGTAATATTAATCTCCAATATATTATAAGCGTATTGATATGATATCAAACACGAGGTTATCTGATATCGAACGGTACTCGTTTTACTGAGCAATAGCATTACACTCAATAAAGCTTTGTGATATTATTAAAAATATATATATTTCTCATAGTTTTAGTTATTCTTCACGTTAATTGTCAATATATTTTATCATAAGGGTCACATTGAGTCAAGTTGAGTCAAAATTAATCAAATTAAGATTTTTTATTTTATTTTCATAACTTCTGAAAAGGTTTTTTTTTCAATAACTGTATGTCCGTGATACAATTTCGTCCATTTGTGTGGTGTTGTTAATTATAGTTTTTGTATTTTGGTTTATATATTTGTTACATTTATAAAAAAAAGAGTAAAGTTTGAATGAAACAACTATGTATACGAATACTAGAGTACACTGTGTTAATCACTATATACATGAATTTTATATTTATATGAGAATAAATACCATACACCAATTTCTTGTATATTTTGGTAAGTTCAATGAAAGATTATTGCACAACAAATAATGTATAAATCAGGTCGTCAGACGGTTT